>BHFT01033424.1:0-15844 GCA_004320025.1 Laticauda laticaudata
TTCCGTGTTGTCCGCTCTGGTTATGCAAATTCGGGGCACTTTTGAGAGCGGACAACAATGGATGGAACATTTTTCTCGTCCGCTGTGTCCTTTTTACAAATGTTTTGCATCCATCACCCAGTGTGACAGGGCCTTTAGAGAAAGTGGGCCTCTAAAAGAGGCTTTCTGAATTACTCTAATGCTATGTATTTTTCAAAAGTATACTTAATCAGTTCAATCCAGTTTGGAAATCTGTGTCAAAAACAGGCTTCTGTTTAAAGATCTTCTCATAGGATTATGGCACCTAACCTGCAGGATATTTCAGGAATAACTGAAAATACCTGAAAATACCTGAAATAACTGAAACAATAGTGTCTGTATCTTTCAGGATATTAAAATGCTTCTTTCTTGTTATACAGGTTGTCCCCAACTTATGATCACAATTAAGCCTGAAATTTCTGTTGCTAAAGGCCCGGTCCCACTGGCCGATGGATGCGAAACGTATGTATAAAGGACACAGTGGATGAGCAAAATTTCGAGGGTGGCTGCATGCATTTTCATCCGCTCCAAAAATTGGCGAAAATTTGCATAAACAGAACGGAAAAGAACGGACGTGGGTAGTATGTAGCGGTGTTAGCGGGGATATTTAAACAGAGATTGTTCATTGGAAGTCCTAGAGAATGAAAGCGGATGAAGTGGATGACACGCTCTGAGGGTTCGGTGGGAGAATTCGAGCAGAGCCATAGTGATTGAAGCAGATGCTCCGAACGCCTACATTAACAAAAGGGGCATCCGCGCGATTGTATATCAGATGCAAAGCATTCACTGCGCATGCGGGGGTATGAATTGCATCCGCTCCATGGATATAAAAGGATTAGAGCACACATGCAGTTTCAGCATGACAGGAAAGACATGCTGCCACATACATCTTGCCAGGGAACACCATGGTCTATCAGGTCAGGCAAGAAGACGAAGTCCGTGCCTACTCGTTTCAAGCCCTGGCAAAGGTGGAAGAAGGGCAGAACCAGCATCCCAAACCCTGGCACTGACTCTGAAGCTGCTGCTGCTGCTGCCTGTGCGTGACCAGCCCCAGGCCCTCAAGCCCCTCAAAGACTGCTGCTGAGGGCCCTGCTGCTCAACCCCTGAAGGCCTTGGCTGCTCAAGCCCCTGAAGGCCCTGGAACAATCCCAGAAGGCCCTGATGCTGAAGCCCATGAAGGCCCTGCTGAAACGCCCCTAGGCAGAGGAGGAAGACACAAGGGAAGGAGAAGGGGAGAGGAAACAGTTACACCGTTTCTATGAGGAGCATGAGGATTGAGGTGCTGGAATGGCTAGAGGGAGAACAGTAACCTGTGGAGAAAAGGCCATTAGACGTGTATCGGGACACCAAGAAGAAGCAGGCCAGCTTGGAGAGACAAGGCAGAGAGCCTGGGGTACACTGCAGATGTACTCCTTGGATTGGTGGAAGCACATGCACACCTGGTATGGCAAGTACACCTCCAAAAAATCCCGGACATGGCCACTGTCAAGCTCAGCGACCGAAGAAGTATGTCATGACTAGTGGCAGTTTCCTGGAGGGTGAGATCCATCACCGAGGAGGCAGCCCCTCTGAGACCCCTCTCCCTCAGACAGCCTAACAGACAGCCAATCCTCTTCCAGCCAGGAGGCTAGCTACCCTGTCCAGGCAGGTGTCTTCAGAGGGCCCCACAGCAGAGATCCCCTCGACAGCTGCACTCCCATGCTGGCGGACTTGGAGGATCCTGTGGAGGATGACGCCCTGCTGTCACAAATGGAGGAAAAGCAGCAGCCACAGAGGCTAAACCATCCCCACCCCAGCTCCAAGAGGACGAGGCAGAGAGCAGACTGGAGGCCAGGACCACAGTGTGCTGCTGAAGATCAGGGACACAATGAAGACCAGCACAGAACTTCTCGCTCAGCTGGTTGACTTGGACAGCCATCCTGACAGCCAAGCAACTTCATCACCTATTGTGAGGCCAGACCCTGAGGGACCTGCCTGAGGCTGCTGAGACCAGAGTGATGGAGCAGAAAATCACAGCACGTCTGCACAAACCTCACCCCAGCTGAAGCTGCTCCTACCCGGGTCCAGGTCTGCTCCTCCACCCCACAGTGACGTCACAGCCCTTCCACGGCTTTCAACAGCCCCTCACCTACCAAGGCCCATAACTACCAGGACTTCCCACAGCCACAAGCAGACCTTCCAGTCCAGGCCTATGTTCATCGGACAACACCAGACGCCACTCCCACACCTAGCTGCACAACCAGACAGCCCCACTACCACTCCTCCCAACCTTCCTCCACCCCACAGCCAAGCCTGTCAATGGACAATCTGTTATCAATATTGGGCTTGACATCTCAAGTTCCTTGATGAAGGGCCTCTTCAACCTCACGGGACTGAGTCAGCTCTCAGATAGCTTCCTGGAAACACACACCACCTGTTGTACCTCGAGCCAAAGCACCCCAATGGCGCCTCAGGACCATCACTCAGCCACAGCCACATCCACAGTCACTGCCCGCTTCACAGCTGAGACATGGACATGACTTAGAGTGGACTCAGAATAGTGTCAGAGACTGAGTTGTTTACTTGTTTAATAAAGTTTATCTTTGCTTAAGGAAACTTAATAAAGTTCACTTGGTTCATTTTGTTTACTTAATAAAGTGTTGGTAACAAACTCTCCTCTCCTTCTGTGGCAAAACTTTTGATTAACAGTCTGAACCAGGTTTTGGTTCTGGTGATGAATGAGCCGCAGCTATCATATGGGATTGTCTTCATCATCCATGGTGGAAGAACAATGTTTGATGTTGAAGACCAAGACCAAGGGTGATGAGATCTGTACACCACGGCTGCTGGACTCATACTGAGATCCAGATAATTTCTCCTCCTTTTGTATAGAAAAATATTGGTTGTCCACTAGGTGTCCTTCTACATTACTCTAGACATACTCCAGACATCCTAAATATACAAGATACATCCCAGATACAAACATTTGTGTCCGTTCGTAATACCAACTTTATATCACGACGAAGTGCGTATGCATTATATACATCACTTTATTCTCCATGCACTAACGCTGTGTAGAAGTTCCGCGTGTACCTTTGTTTCCTCCCTCTTTCCGTTTTCAAGCTGCATCGCGGCTCGCGCTCGAGTGCAGCGGGTGGCGTGAGATTATGGCCCCAGACAGCGGACGTTTAATGGATGATAACGGACATAGAACGTTTGTTGCCCGTATATGTCGCGGATGTACATCATACGCGGTGGAAAGTTCATCCCTTCAAAAAGTTTTGTGCAGCTCAAAACTTTTTGCATGGATGAAATCGCAGTGGACGGCTGCTCGATGGATAGAGCGTATGAAACACGTATGCAGTGAGTACACAACGGATGCATAGCGTTTTCCAACAGATGGGAAGCTTTTTTGTCTGTTTTACATCCTCTTTGCATCCATAAGTGCAGTGGGACCGGGCCTTAAGTGAAGCATTTATTAAGTGCATTTTGCTTCATTTTATGACCTTACTTACCACAGTTGTTAAGTGAATATGCCTCCCGACTTTGCTTGTGAAAATGTTATTATATGACCCAGTGGTACTGCAACTGTCATAAATATGAGTCAGTTGCCAAGCATCTGAATTTTGATCATTACAACCGTTGTAAAAGTGCAACAATCATAAATGTGAAAAATGGCCATAAGTAATTTTTTCAGTGCAGTTGTAACTTTGAATGGTCACTAAATGAACTGTTGTACATCAACAGGATTACCTGAACTCAGAATGGCAGCTTCATTTTTTTATTTCCCAAATTAATATTAGATGGATAATTTTATAAAAGTTAATTATTGTCTTTATCTTTCTTTTAGAAAATTGGCACCTGTCCCCTTTTAGTTACATGATATTGATACATTGCTGCAGATATGCAGGTAGTATAAACTGCAAACTGGAAGGTACAATTTAGGTATTTTTGTGTTTTATCTGTTTATCAGCAGACTCAGTGTCAGAATGAATGAATTAGTTGGAAAATAAGCATAACAAGGAATTAAGTGAGTTGGGAAAACAAATCAGTCGCCTGTTTCTGTTTGTGTCCTTTTCATGAATCCCCCCTTTTTTGTTGAATAGCGTTGAAAGGTTGGTTTCTCCTTTTTTTTCTTTCCAATGGAAATATTGGTGAATATTGGCTTCATGAGTACAGAAAGTATGTTCCTGTATTTGTTTTTTTTTCCAAAGCATGCAAAATATTTGCAAATACTGATCAATAAAAGACTCCTATAATAAACATGGCTTAAAACTTAAGTGGCCCGATGATAAAATATAAATGTTTAATGTATATTCCAATATTTAAAAGCCTATTTTTGACTGATAGAGCATTAATAATGGATAATCACTTTTTCAACTAACTTCCTGGTGTTGTTCTATGGTACAGTACAAGATATAAATTAGGCTTGACCCTGAAAAATTCCTGCTTATGTGGACAGTCACCCTGCAATCTGCATTTTGTCTGAAAGATTTCTACAGTATTATATTACTTTAAAAGGAGAAAACACTTGAACAAAGACCTTTTCTTAATTTCAAGAAGTAAGAAAAAAATCAACAATAACAAATTACAAATAGTTCTGGAATTAAATTCTGCTGTCTAAAGGGCTGTGTGACGCAAGCCCCTGCAATAATGTGAAACAGACATTGCCACCATATTTGCCAATGGAACAAATCAGATTTAGCAAATGGCTCTTTCCCCAGTCAAGATATTCAGCTAATGGGACAATAAAAATGAGTCAGACCTCTGGAAAATAATTTCCAAGTGACAGAGGGACTTTAATTTCAGAATAAACAATGTCTTGCCACTGGATGGGGAAAAAGAAGAAAACAATTATTAAGCAGTTTACCTACACTGGCTAAATATTGCAAGTGGTACAAATCTCAACTCACTGCCCCCACCAGTATTGCACCCTCATATAGGAAGAATCCAGCTCAAGTCATAGATCATGTGGTTGTATTGCTATTGTTATGTAGGCACACAGATAGAAGAGGCAGGACATGGCAGGAACAGGTAACAGCCTTAATTTGGTTGGTTTAAGTAAAAGCCGCCTAGCCACGGCTCACGGCAGTTTATATGGCTGGTGCTGTCCAAAATTTCAGCCACTGGCGGGACTTCATTTCTCCCATCAGTGGCCAGCCGGATGAGTGGAGTCTGACATCAGACTCCTGTGACCTTATAAGGTAATACTTAACACCGTGCCCCTCCTAGTCCATCCAATCTGCGCCTGGATACCTGATGCAGTCACGTAAGTAGGTGGGGCTTCATGGGGTGTGACTGGACCTGCATACCTCACTCGTTCTTAAGGAGGCAGCCTTTGTGGATGGGCTCACCATTGCTCTGGGCCCTACCTGTGGAACAGTCTTGAAGTCACCTTGCGGCGTGGCAGGACCCATTGAGCCTGAGGCTCCAGAAATACACCGCAGGACCTCCTCTTCTAAAGCTAAGAGTCCCCATGTTCTGTTTGGGTTTGAGGCTAGGCAGTAACCTCTTTTAGTGTCTTCTGTGGGTAGGGTCTTTGCCAGGGCTGGTTCTGGTAGTGCGTGTTGGGCTTCTGGCTGGTTGTCCAGTGATAGTGACCCGGCCTCTGATCTGGTCAATGTGCCTGTCCCACAGTTGCCCTTCTTCAGTCTCTGGAGTGCTCTTATGGTGGCCTCTGTAGTGGTTGACTTCATAATGATCACTTCCAACCACTTAGAGTATGCGTCCACCAGTATCAGGAATATTTGTCCTTGGCAGGGGCCAGCAAAGTCAATATGTATCGGGGCCCAGGGGGAGGTGGGTGTTTCCCTCTTTACAGGTTTCACTGCTGGGGGTGATGGTCGGGTTTCTTTACATAGGGTGCAGGTAGCGACCCATGTCTCAACCTTCTTGTCTAGTCCTGACCACTACACATAACTTCTGGCAAGGGCCTTCATGCGGACAATCCCTGGGTGACCCTCATGCAGCAATGTCAGTACCTTTGTCCTTAGTGGTGGGGGAATGATCACCCTCTCCCCCCACAGTAGGCAGCCCTTGATCACTGACAGCTCTGCCTGTCTGTTTTTAAATCGCTTGAATTCATCCCCTTCTGTGGTTTCTAGCTATCCCCTCCACACCCAGTTTGAAATCCGCACCATGGTTTTGTCTCTAGCTGTAAGCCTCGTGATCTCCATCGACATCATCAGTCCAGGCCATAGGCTTTCACGAGGAAAGGAACCTCTGGCAAGAGTTGTTCGGTTGTGGGTTTATCCCTGGTGAGGATGCCCAGCAAAGGCTTGTGGTCAGTAATAAATCGAACTGTTTTTCCTGTAGAGGTACTTGTGGAAGCACTTAATTCCTGCAACAGTGGCCAGTGCTTTCCCTTGTCTATCTGACTGTAGTTCCTTTGTGGCTTGGACAGGGTCTTTGACTGATAATGTGATGGGGACTTCTCTTCCATTGGGTAGTTTGTGGCTGAGGAACTGCACCAATTCTGTAGGGGGAAGCATCAACACGTGACTGTTAATGGCAAGTGTTTTCGCTATATTGAATGAGAATGCTGCTGGATGTTAAAATGAATTTTCATTTTTAAAATGTGTCAGCTTTGCGTTGTCCCCAGGTCCAATCAGTCATCTTATCTAACAGTCTATGGAGCAGTTCTGCGATGGTTGCCTTCCTGTGGTAGAAAGACATTTGTAAAAGTTGAGCAACTGCAGAAATGCTTGCAGTTCCACTTTACTTTGAGGGGTAGGGGCTTCTTCTGATTTCCTGTAGCTTGCCGCTTGTGGTCAAATGCCCAATGAGTCAATCAGGAAGCCCAGAAACTCTATTTGGGGGATGGACAGATGACATTTATTCCTTTTTTAATTTTAGTCTGGCTTCCTGGAACCTCCTCAGCACTGCCCTTAGTCTCTTCTAGTTAATTGTTCCAGCTTTTAGCTGATATTATGACATCCGTCGAAGTATAGTATGACCCTGGAATGTTGTGTAATAGTCTGTCCATATACTTTGAAAGAGGCCAGGGACAATGCCTTACTCCAAACTGCAGCTGGTTGCATTTAAATATGCCCAGTGAATGACAATTGTCTGTGCTTCAGTGGTTGCCTCATTGACCGAGCCAGCGCTGATAGGCCTGGAGCCATATCTAGTTTGGCAAAGAATTGTTTCCTTGCCCCAGGAATGTAGGAAGGTGTCTCGCACACTGCCACAGGTGTAGGTGCTGTGCTGCAGGGCCTTATTTTAGGGTGATCTTGTAGTCAGCACAGATTCTCATGAACCCATCTTGGTTTTACTGGGGTGACTATTGGGGTCTCTCATCTGGCATAATCAACCAGCTCAAGAAACCCCTTGGGCAATTAATTTATCTAACTGCTCTTCGACCCTTGGGTTGGAGAGCAAACGGGACCCGCCATGGCTTTAATCAATGGGAGCTATGTTGGGATCTAAAATTGAATGATATTGGGGGTCCCCTGTGTATTTGCCCAGTTTGTCGCTGAATACATTGCTGAAGTCACGTTCTATGTGCTGTGAGGTCATCTTCCTGGTTTAGGGTGGTGGTCTCAGAGCGTGGAACCGATGTGTGGATCTGGATGTAGAGCATCCTAGAGAGTATTCCAAGGATGATATCAAAGTACTCCGAGACATTTTCTCTCCTAATTGATTTATCTATTTAGTTAAGAACAGATCTGGTATGTCTAAAGCAATTTCCCAAAGTGAAATTATTTTTGCGAGTTACACAGAATCCACCTTCTCTCCTCCCACTTCTACATTCATAAATCACGGAGAACCAATGAACTGCAACTGGAATTTCTTATTTACGACAATACTTTGAACTTTCAACTCCTCCAACCCCTTCTAATAAAATGAGGCAGCTGAATTTTCAAAGCTGACAGGGTTGTCCCGCCTTGAAAAACTCCTCCGATCCTAAAGAAAAGGGAAAAAAAACCAGATACAGGAGTTAATACAGTTGTCCTTAATGGCCCCACCCTTCGCCATGGAGGAACGCTTCTATTGGTTTGTCGGTGAAAAATCCTCATGGAATTGCTTAATCAATGATTCAACCATGAACCATCCAACTCTTTACCCAACTAGCACTGAGAGGGGGTATCTTTCCATAAGACCAAATATTTGCAATGCGGCCACAGTGTTAATCAATTCATTCTTTGAATCAAGAATTTTTGTAATTTCATCATGTTGTTTCCTCCTGTAACATTAATGGTTTGCGGGAGTGATTTGGCAGTGGTCTTATTTAATTGATGTAGTAGCTGGTTTTTAAGTAAAACCTACAAGGGCAAACGCTGGATGAATTTTCCCGAATAGCGAGGAAGAACCCTATTGGAAACAGTGAACGGCGGAATTGATTATTCTTTGATATTGGGAAGGGACCCAAGAATTTTTGGACTCAAGCTTCTTTACTGGGCTAGTTTTTCAACCTAAGGTGCCTTGGTTGACAAATAACTTTGTCCTACTTTAAAAGTCAGTTGAAGGGATCTTATGTTTTACTCTGCCTGTTTTTTTAAAATTTTTGCAGGCTTCGGTCTCCACAGCTTTTTTTTGTTATCTTCCCCACCTTTCTTTGATGAGTTTTATCCATTTCTGTAAGGTGAACATGGATGGGAGGGTTTGTTCTTGGGTAACTCTGGCATCGGATAATGTAATATTAGCATCTAATGTTATTGTTCAGTCATGGCAATTAGCCCTTTCCCTGCTTCTGTTACGAGCAGATGAAAACCTGACGATATCACCGCTTTGAGAGGAACCAATCCGATTTCAGAATTCACTCCAAAATTTTGGCGGTAAAATTGTACCCTATGTCTTGATATTATTCTATGAGGTTCTTCATGTAAGTCTATAGATATGTTTCAATGAACAGACCTTTTGTAAAAGTTTTTTGCGGGCTATAAAATGGCTTGTGTTTAGAGAATAGTCAATTAATGAGTCGCAAATGATTGTATTTCGCTTCACTCTTAGGTAATTCAACATAAAGTCCACTGGCTGGAATTTCTTCCGCAAGTTTTGGGTTTTGGTGAGCAACTTGTTTGCAGGAGGCAGGGGTTTTTTTCCAGTTCTGTGTTTTTCATCATGGCTAAACAAACTGAGGCAACTTTTTACAATAGTCCTCGACAACAGGTTTTTCATTTTTGGCCACCAGAACAGGGGGGGGGTGCTCTCGTAAATATAAGGGTTTTTAGGAAATTCCGAAGTGGCCTCCCCCCAGCCTTGAGGGGAAGGGTTCGTGGCTTATGCCTTTAGTACCAGTAGTCCTAGGGTTTGTGGGTACATGAAGCTTAGTCCCTTTCGCAAGCATTGTCCATCATTCATTGTTAACTCGGTTTGAAGTAGTCAGGACCGGATCAGTCAATAGGGCCATCTTTCACAATTCTGCAAGTCAGCTTATCTTCCAGGCATTTGGCTTGGGTTCGAAGTGGTTCACTTGCCGTGTCGATTGAGCTTCTGGAAATTAAGGCTTGTATTATTTCCTCTCGGTGGCTGTACTGAGGTTTTCTTGGACAAAGTGTCACCAGTATGTTCTTCCCTCTTGGGGTATATTTAATGTTTGAAAGTTGAATCGCTTGAAAATATTGGGCCAGTGGACATTTGTGGTGATAATCTCCTAGGGGGTCTTTAGAGCTCATGGTTTTTTGGTGGACTCAGTCCCTACGCTTCCAAAGGGCTCAGCACCCCTTCTAGGATGCCCAAGGTCAGTAAAGCCGATTGTATGGTCGAATGCTTTCATTCTCCCCAGACTGCCACCATTCGCTCTGTGTCTGTCAGCCTTTTGGACACTAAGAGCAAGGCATCAAGTCGCAGCCTTGTAGAGTGTCTTTTTTTTGGCAGGAAACAGCTGCCCACTCGCTTACTCCTGTTGGCATCCATTTGGACAATAAAAGGCTTGGTCGTGTCTGGCGTTGCCTGGAGGATGGGCTCAGCTGCGAAGAGGCCGTTTATAAAGTTCTCGAAAGGATTCTGACAGTCCATTTGTCCCAAGTCCAGGGACTATAATCCAGGACCACTTCAGCCTATGGTATTGTTGATAATGGGCCAGTTTTTAAATAGCTTCTGTCCACAGGAGCGCAACCTTCAGGCGAAGGACGGAATGAATTGTTTACAGAAGTTTGGCAAAACCCCAAAAGAAACTTTGAAGTTGTTTTGTTGGGTTCTGGGGGGTTGCCATGTGCAGCACTGCTTTCACACTTTACCATGTCGCACTTCAATCCTAGATTGGATAATTTTGGTAAGCTCACTAGTAAGTCCAGAGACTCTGAATTTGTATTTTGAGAGGTTTACTAAATATTTTGGCGCTAGAAGTTTTTCCAAACTTGTTGACCCAATTGAAATGTCTTTCCAGTGCTTTTGCTGAAAGATAAGGATGTTCAACGAGGTTACACAAGGACCCCTGGTAAGAGGTGCGGGTGTAGCACGCTATTGATGAGCTGCATAAAGCACTGCAGGAGCCCTTGAAGTCCGAAAGGCATGATTGAAAGCTACCCAGGGGCAGTTTAAAAAGCCAGTTTCCAACTTTCATCCCCTTCTTTGATGCGGACCCAGTAGGAAGCTTTCCGTGAGATTACTTGGTGAATACCTTGCCTTCAACAGGTGGATTCAATAATTCATTCATAAGAAGGGAGAAGGAATACGATGTTGTTTGATGCATAGGCATTTCCAAGCCAATCTCAACGTCCGCCATGCTCTCTTTCTGTAAACAACCATTGGGACAGGCTAATCTTGATTTGGTAAGGCTCAATAAAACCTTTGTTCCCAAATTGTTGTCGATTGTATTTCCGTTAATTCGTTATATTTCAGCAGGCGTCCATGGTTAATACATCTTTGGGTTTTGGTATTCGCCCCAGGCTGTCCCTATTTATGGCGCCAAAAAATCCATAGTGCTCAGTGGGGAGTAAACATTACATTCTTCCTTCACTGAATGCTTCACGCCAAGTCTTTGGTATTGGTCAGGTAGCTGGGGTTTCCTGGGAGAGAGGTTGGGATGCATGGATGCTGGCTCAAGCTCTGGGTTCAAAGCTGACTGGTGGGCTTTGGTAGTGGGTGGGAAGAGGGGGAATGGGTCGGGTCCCAATAAGGATTTTTTGAATCCATCCTCCCATTATGATTCATCGGGGCGCATTTGTCTAACCAAGCAAGTCCTAGTTATGATGATTCTGACATCTTGGGGGCCAACTAATGAAATGGTATGACATTTGCGAATGGGGGGCCCTAATTCCCATCTTGATCAAATTCCGGTATCTGAGTGGCTGCCCCCACAATCTCCATCGCTTGCTTCAAATCTGATTGGGTGTTTTCGCGGGTGAGTCTTTAACTGCTCAATTGTTCAACGCATGGGGATCCGATAAGACAATTTAGAACACCAGTTCTAATGAAAGCTTCTTAACTCGCCAGCCTTCCCCATGGTTTGGTACCACTAACTTGGCCTTGACTGCAAAGGTATGATGGGATTACTCACCATTGGTCATCTTCACAGGTCAGGTTTCTTGGGGACGTGGTTTGTCCGGTCATGGTGGTTCGTTGCTCCCATCTGTGGCAGAGGGGGACTCTTTCCCGCATTTGGGTGAACCTGCCCTGCCCAGAAGTCTTCCTTGATTTTCCGACGCTCTAACAGCTGGATTAGACTTCAACTGTGGGGCTGTTGCTACAGGAGCAGGGAACCGGACAGTCCTGCTTTGCCTCTTTGGTCGGGCCTTGGCCAATCAGTAAACAATTTCAAGCCCCTAGTGTAGTTGGGTATGACGCAGTTTTTGGCTGATCGTCACGGTCCTTAGCCACAATTCTTCTTTAGGTGGGGGCTTTCCAAGAAGGGGTGTTCTTGTGTTGGGTTGATGCTGGCCCATCATAAAGCTTGAGGGACGCTAGCAATACCCAATGAATTGTAAGGTCTCTGGGTTCCCCTAATTTCACCATGCCTAATTTCACAGACCTTCTTTACTTCTGGATCAATGGCATTTTTAAAATAGTGTAAAGTCATTCTTTCAGGCCAATTCATGTGGTGGCTTGTGACCCTTCTGAAGTCCCAAATAAATTCTGACAAGGGTCGCTTGCTTTGCCTCATTTCCATTAACTTCTCTTCATTCTCTGCTACCCTGTCTGGATTTTCAAATCTGAGTCTTAATACTTGAATAAATTCATTGACATTGTCTAATTTGGGGGCTTGTTCATTGTGTAGTTGGGCCACCCAGTCTGAAGCATCCCATTCATTCATGCCATTTGTTATGGCTGTAACCAAATCTCACTCTGTGGCATATTGATCTCCAAATTGTTCTATATGGGATCAGATTCGAGTGAGGAAATAATTGAAATGTTCATGGCAGCCATAGAATATGGCCTTAAAGGATATTTGGTCTGGCCTGGGTTGTGGTTATAGAGATGGCACATGCCAGGCCCCTGCAGGTTGTATTGGAATGAAAGGAACTGGCTGGGTAGCGTACGTAGGCTGGGTAGACCCCCTGAATCCTGGCTGGGTGGTGCCTCTCTGGAATTGGGGTCCCTGCGGCCTTGCTGCTGGTTAGGGCTGTATTCGTGGTTGCCATGAGGAAGATCGGTGTGGCCTGGATCCCTGGTCAGGTGGAGGGGAAGTGGCTGCTGTCTGCTGTCTGGGCAACCCCCCTTCAGACCAGGGCTGTGCTGGTGCTGGCTGCCATTGGCACTGAATCCACCCTGGCCTGGATAAAATCCCCACCCTGGAGGGATACTGTCTGCAGGGGGCAAAATTCCCTCTGGAAAATGAGGGAATTGCCTCGGAGGCTGCAACATACCTCTGTCCGTTGATGTGTCTTTCTGGCTTCCTCCAACTGGCATCTGTATAGTCTTCTCCCTCCAATCTGATAGAATAGCAATATGCCTGGGGCTTGAGAAAGATTTCTCTTCAAACAGCTGTGTTACATCTGGGTTATAACAACTTCTTGAGTTGAAATGCCCCCAAATCTCTTTCCACTACTGTCATTCTGAAAGCATCCATCATCTCCTCCAAACAAGGGCTGGCAGATCCAGTTAATGCTCTGGATAGAGGGCCCCCACACCCCTCCCTTCACATCTCCAACTTCGGCTGATTGTTGATCTTTCTCCATTTCTGGGAAAAGAACTCCGGGGTATCAGCCAAGCCCCTTCAAAAAAGAAAAGTGGACTTTGGGAAATAAATGTAAGGCATCTGGAATGTATCCATGATATTAATAACTCCGAGACATTTTCTCTGCAATTGATTTATTTAGAAACAGATCTGGTATGTCTAAAGAAATTTTCCAAAGTGAAATTATTTTTGCATATTACACAGAATCCACCTTCTCTCCTCCCACTTCTGCACTTTATAAATCATGAGAACCAATTAACTGCAACTGGTATTTCTTAATACGACATACAGAATAACCTTGAACTTTTCAACTTCTCCAACCCCCTTCTAATAGAATGTGGCAGCTGAATTTCAAAGCTGACATTGGAGAGGTTTAAATCACTCTCTTCCCAGTAGACTTGGTAAGTCCCAGTCTATGATGGTGAGGGATAGGGTCCCTTGGAAGTGGCCATATTCTATGTGGATTAGTTTCCTGCCAAGGACGGGTATGCAGTTGCCCTGGTAGTCCTTTAGAATGATCTTCTGGGGCTCCAGCTGGTCGCTGCTGTATGCAGGGTTGTAGTCTCTTAAAGGTGTCCCACGAGATCATGGATATGTAGAACTCTGAGTCTACTTCCATTCAGCAGGGGTTGCCTTCGATGCTCATGGTGGTAATAATCTTGCCTTGAAGGTATCTGTTTGCCTCACTTGGGTTTGCGCATAGCCCACAAAGGTGAAGTGTGCTTCTTCCTCCCTGGCATGGTGTCTCTTTTTGAATTTCTTGCCAGGATCCTTCTGGCCTTCCCCTTGGTGGCCATATTGTCTGTTGGGGGAGGGTGCTCCCCTAGCTTGTTTGTTGATTGGGTGGCTCACTCAGCATACCTCTGCGATGTGTCCTTTGCGATCACAATGCCTGCAGATAGTTTCTTTAAAATGGCATGCTGACAGGCGGTGATTTCCTCCACAACCCCAACATAGCTTGGCTCCAGGCTTTCCCTCTGGCTTATTAGAATTCACCTTGTGGATGTCCTCATCATCCATGTCACTGGCCTCAGAATTAGAGATGTCTTGGGTTGCATGTCAGTCGATCTGGGTGGCATGCACCTTTCCAGCCCCTTTGATCTGCGTGGCAGAGCTGTCCAAGGATTCTGCGGCTCGGGCTTCACCAATGGCTTCCTTGAAGGAGATATCTTTTCAAGCCAACAGCTGCTTCTGAAGGGTTAGGTCCCTTATTCCGAGGATGAGCTGGTCTCAGATCATGCCCTCAATATCAGGGAACTGGCAGTTCTTCGATAGCTTTTGGAGGGCGGCCACGAAGATGTTTATCATCTCTCCCTCCTTCTGGATCCATGTATAGAATTTGTGACAGTTGGCCAGTTAGGACGATGAGGGGTCAAAATGTTTCAGTGCTTGCTGGAGTTTGTTCCAAAAAACACTGCGCTGATCGTTGGCCATGAAGGCATTGGCCATGTCTTAGAGTTCTGAATCACAGTACGTCAGGAACAAGGCTCTCTTCTTTGCATCGGGGGCGGCCTGGAGTCCATTGACTTCCAGGTGTAAGTAAAATTGGCCCATGTATGAGGACCACTTCTCCTTGGCTGGATTGTAGGGGATGGACATCGGGCGGTGTGCCATGTTGGTTGGTAGGGTCACGATCATTGCAGTGACTAGAGAAATGGTGTCTGAATTCCCACACAGTTGTCCTTTGTTCTCTCCTTAGCTCAGGATCCCACCTTCATCACCAGCGCACAGACAGAAGAGGCAGGACATGGCAGGAACAGGTAACAGTCTTTACTTGATTGGTTTAAGTAAAAGCTGCTCAGCCATGGCTAGCACTGGATTATACAGCTGACGCTGTCCAGAGTTTCAGCCACTGACAGGACTTTATTTCTCCTGCCAGTGGCCAGCCCAATGAGTGGAATCTGACATCAGAATCCATTCCTGTGACCATATAAGGTAATACTTAACAGCTATGCTTTCAGTTACTGAGGGAAACCAAGGAAAAACACATTTAATAAACAAAGACAAAACATTTAACACATTGTTGATCTTTGTCTCTTCTCTGGACATTCAGTCAGGCCTAGGACTGTTAGATCAGTGATGGGATTAATTTTTTAACTACCAGTTCGATGGGTGAGGCTTGATGGGCATGGTATGGCCCGGTGGGCGTGGCAGGGGAAGGCTACTGCAAAATCCCATTCCTTCCCCACCCCACTAACCTGCATTGCAACTCCGTTCTCCTGTACAGGGCAACAAAAGAAGACCCAGCCAATCAGCTGGGACTCAGGAGGCAGAAAATAGATGGGGTGGGGCCAGTTAGAGGTAGTATTTTCCAGTTCTCTGAAATACTCAAAATTTCCCCTTCTGATTCTCCAGAACTGGTCAGAACCTGCTGAATACCACCTCTGTGTTAGATAAATTGAGATGATTGCCTAATCCATGATTTGGTGGGCAATTTTCTTAGGGACAATGGTCATCATTCAAGGCTGGCCAGGGACCAAGGTTCCAAAATAGATCTTGTTTAGTTTAATTTAGTTTACTTTATTGTCATTGCACTAATCTTCAGTGCATATCACGATCATAAAAATAAACACAAACACACATCCTTCACACTCTGCACATTGAACTGAAAACCCCCAACACTGCACCAACATTGCACTATACAGTAGAATTCAAAAGAGCTACTGCACTGTGATAGAAGCTGTTTTTCAGCCTATTTGTGCTTGTTTTTATTATTCTGTCTACCAGATGGTAATAGTTCAAAAAAAGGGTGCCCAGGATGAGATGGATCTTTGAGAATATTTTGAA
>BHFT01033425.1:0-62691 GCA_004320025.1 Laticauda laticaudata
TAGACATTTCCATCCACTCAAAAAGTTTTGAGCTGCTCAAAACTTTGCTGAGCGGAAAATGTATTCCAACGTTGGTCCGTTCTGCATCCGCTAGGCATACGGGAACATCCGTTCTGCAACTCCTGCGGTTCCGTTACGTGTCGCTACATCCGCCTAGGCACCCTGCGCATCTGCGCAACTCGCATCCATCCAGCGGAAACGGACACGGAGGAAGCGGAACGGACGCGGAACGGACGTGCAGCGTTAGTTAGCACGGACGTTAAAAAAGGATGAAAGTCGGATGCAGATCACCAAAGAAAGCATTTTAAAATGGAAAAAAAACGTTCGCAGAGGGGACCTATCTCGGATATTAAGGAGGTCTAGAGGATGCAAAGGACACATAGTGGAAAACCTATATGCCTATAAAAAGAGGAACAAGTCACCTGGATCTCACTTTCAGTCAGGCAGCCCAGCTGTGCCCAGAACCTCTGTAGCCTTCATCTGGCTCTTGCTCTTCCACAGCATTCCAGTCATGTCCACCATGGATCGTAACACAGTCCGTTGGTAGCCACCATCGTTCTGCAACAGTGCCGCAAGCCATCTATAGGCTCTGTCAACTCTACTACGGGAAGAAAAAGGAGGCGGCCAAGAAGCGTCTGGGTTCGAAGATGGATATGGAGAAGAGCAGAGTACGGACGGTACAACAAGCTGGATGGTGGACTTGAGGAACGAAGACCCTCGTGCAGTGTCCAGAACTTCGCATGAGGATGCCTCCAGCCATGTTTGATGAAGCTGTGGAGCAGCTGAGACCCAGGTTGACAAGGCAAATACAACTTCCAGCCCAGCCTGGACCCTGGGCGGCAAGGTGACACTGACTCTGCGCCACCTGGCTCAGGACCATCTACAGGAGCATGCAGTACGGCCTGGAGGTGGCCACACAACACCCATCAGCAGTGTGGTCAGAGAAGTGGTGCAGGCCATCATCGAAGGAATACCTGGAGAGCTCCTCCAGTGCCCCTCCACTGAAGAAGTGATGGAAGAAAGTTGCAGAGCAGTGGTATCAGAGGTGAACTTCTCCCACAACCGTTGGAGCCATAGATGGCAGGCAACATGACCTGCAAAGCGCCAGCCAAGTGGAGGTTCCACTTCTATTTCAACTTACAAGGGCATCTTTCAGCCATCGTTCCTCTTTCATGGTCGATGCTGGACTACAAGTTCATGTACTTCGATGCTTCAGGCAAAGGGTCAGCTTCAGGATGCCCAGGTTAACAACGCAGTGACCTTCAAGGAGGGGCTGGAACAACAACCTCATCATGTGCTTCCCAGATCCAGACCCCCTGCCCCAACGACACGCAAAGATGTGGCCCTACTTCATTTGTGGGGGTGATGACGCCTTCTCCCTCAGAACCTACCTCATGAAGCCCTAACACTTCAAGGACACCTCACCTGGTGAAGAGAGGATCTTCAACTACAGGCTGTCAGGGCAAGGCGGTGATGGAGGCAAGCCTTTGGCATCCTGCGGCCAAACCAGGTTCCAGGTACTTCTCACCACCATTGCAGCATCGCAGAGACCTTGAGAGGATCGTGAAAGCTGCTGCATCCTGCACCAATCTCATGCGCACCCGCTACCAGTCTTGCAGAACAGGCTCGTGGACCGCCAACAAGGCAATGGGGGACATGGAGCCTGCGGGGAATGGCAGACAAGTGCAAAAACCCTGAATAGCACTGAGGATGTGCAAGGCCTCAACAGAGCCTCACGTGAAGCGGAAGAAGCAGCCAACCTCCTGAAACACTGGTGCAACTCCCCAGCTGGAGCCAGTGAGTGATAGATGATAAAGACAGGATGATAGATGATTAATGGTGCTTTCCTTCAGCCCTTTCTCATCCACACTGATGAAATTGGGCCATAGTATGTTGGGTGGGCCTACAATGAAAGGGGCATTTAATAAAGAGTTGTGTTTGTGTTTGACATATGTGGATGGATGATTACATATTAATGATTAAAGGCAAAGGTGTGGCACCTGGGGGGGGGGGGAACCATACAGTCCCACTATGCTTGCATGCGAGGTTTATCTATCCCACAGCTATTTACCCATCCCAAAGGTATCCCTGCCCATCTCACAGGTATCCCTGCCATCCCACAGCTATCTTAAACCCATCCACAGATAATCTCAACCCAATCCAAATAGGTATCCCATGCCCACCCACTGCTATCCTTAACCCAATCCCACAAAAGCATGCAAAAGGCTTAAAACCATTTCTTTAAAAGTTTTCCACCAAGGACTTTTATTTACAAAAATAAAATTGAAAAGCAAGTATGTGAAGCAAGGATAATCTTTATTAAATAACAAGCGGTAAAAGAAAAATGACCCAAGTCAAGTTGTCCAATAAAAGTTATACAGGTAGCCACCCGAGTCTCTGCCTCTTTCTCTGTCACTCAAGAGGTGTGCCCAGTCTCAGGGGTGAAGGCGTCCAGTGCTGTGGATGGTGGCTGCTGCCTGGAGTGCTGGTCTTGGAAGCACCACTGGGGTCCTGCCCCGAGAGGGACACAAGGGATGGTTAATGAGAGTGTGTTGAGGAAGCTCTCAGACAGCTGGCTCAGCCCCGTGATAATGAGGCCTCCTTCTTCCATGCCATGGGGTGTCAGGCCCCAGTTACCGACGACAGATGTACTGAGGGCCGGGCTTGGCTGTTGGGGTGGAGCAGATGTTTAGGGGGCTGTCTGGTTCTGCAAGCTGTGTGGAGACTGGCGTGGGTTGGCAATCGGTGCGTTGTGGCCATCGGTGGCATTGGTGGCATCAGTGGCAATCGGTGGCACAGTGAAACCGGTGGCAAACCGGCGTCCGATGAGGGTCTGTGCCTGGACTGGGAAGGGCTGCTGCCTGTGCTGCTGGACGCCTGTAGCCGTAGCCCTGGTAGGTGAGGGCCTGGGTTGGAAAGCCTTGGTTACATGGGAGGACATCACCTGGGGTGAGGCAGCCGACCGGACTGGGTGGAGCAGGTTCATCTGACGGGAATCTGGAGGTTTGTGAAGCAGATCGGTGATCTGGTCCTTCACCACCTGGTTACTGCGGTTCCGCCATGTCCGTGAGTCTGGTTGACATAGGTGAGGAAGGGCTTGCGAATTGCGAGTAATGAGTGAGTCGGTTGGGACCAGCTGAGAGGAGGATATCTATGCTCTCCTGATTGTGGTCTTCTTATCATCCAGAGGACAGTGTGGCTCTGCCCCTTCCTGGCTGGCTCCTCTGGCCTTTCTGCTGGAGGTGGAGCTGGGGGTGGATGCACGCTAGGATTGTGTGGAAGTGCCCTTCTCCTGCTTCCACTGTGCCAGTGCAGTTCCTCTCCCCACGCTCCATACAGTTACAACAGCGTCCGTCCGGGTTCTTCACGTCATGGAACGCTCCACAGACACCTGCCTTGGAGACAGGAAGCTGCTTCTCGGCCAGAAGAGGGACAGTGGCTTCAGCAGGCTGCCGGACAGAGAGGGTTGTGAAGGGCTGGCTCCCTCGGTGGCGGATCTCACCTCTCCTAGGAAGCTGCACCTTGGCCATGACGTAGGTCTCTCTGCGTCCGTTCAGCTTGACTGCGGCCTTGGCCAAATTTCTTGAGTGCAGCTTCCACGTTACCAGGTGTGCATGTGCTATCCACCAGCCGAGGAGCACCTCGAAGTGTAGCCCAGGGCTCTCCGCCTTCTCTCTCCCAAGGCAGCCTGCTTCCTTTTTGCAGTTTCCCTGTAGACGCTGTTCCCTTCCGCCATTAGATATTCATTCTCTCTCAGCCACGTCCAGCACCTCATCCACATGGTCCTCCTCGATGATTGCTATTGCCTCCTCTCCCGTTCTGCACAGCGGCCTCTTCCTCCCTTTGGCCGGACACTGAGACCCTCATCAGAGGGCTTCCAGGTTGTAGGGCTGCTCCTCCACACCAGCAGCAGCAGCAGAGGATCTATCCATCATTCAAGCAGCAGCAGCAGCAAGCAGCAGCGATCGATCATCGCATTCAGTCTATGTCACGCAGCACCCAGCACAGCGCGACAGGTCAGCGCACACAGGTAAGCAGCCACGCAGTCACAGCACGCAGTGGACAGCAGGAACCAGGAGCACGAGCAGGACCAGCAGGACGAGCAAGACCAGGAAGCACCGAGCAAGACCCAGGCAGCATAAAGCAGGACCAAGCAGGACCAGCAGGACGAGGAGCAGCTAGCAGCCAGAAGTAAGCACCAGCAACAAGCACCACCCGAGCCAGAGAGGCAGCAGCATCAGCTCCTCCAGAAGTAGAAGCAGCAGAAGCCCCAGCCCCAAGGAAGAAGCCGAGCCCGGCTGCCAGATGCGCCCATGCAGAAGCAAAGTGGAGGGCCAGAGGTGGGAGGGTGCCCTATCCCTCTTGCCAAGGGCTGGCAGGCAGAGTGGTTGGAGGCTTCTCTTCTTCTCCTCCCATGGTTTGTGGGGTTGCTGGCTTGGCAGCAAGGCTGCAGGAAGGCTGCGCTATGGCTGGCAGGCAGGCACCAAGGCTGGCAGGCAGCAAGGCTGGCAGCAAGGCTGGCAGGCAGGCAGACAGCAAGGCTGGCAGGGAGGGCTGGCAGGGAGGCTGGAAGGCAGGCAGACAGCAAGGCTGGGCAGGCAGGTGGCAGGAAGGCTGGCAGGAAGGCAGGCAGGCGGACATGCAGGCAGGGCAGGCTGGCAAAGCGAGTCAATGTGTCTGGAAGCAGGTCTTTCCTCTGAATGGTGACCTGCTTGGGAGCTGCGCATCCCTTTATATCCACGGGGCTGACGCAATGCATCCTCCCGCATGCGCAGTGAACACTAGGCATCCGCTAGGCTTCCACTGTGCATCCGCCTTCATCCGCTCAGCTTCGCTGTGCATCCGCTTCCATCCGCTCGCGCGTCCACTGTGCATCCGCTGTATCCGTTCCATGTCCGCTTTGCTGCAGCCCCCGGAAGCCTTGCGGATGTGCCATGCCGCTTCATCCGCTTCCATCTGCTAGGCTTCCGGTGGAATATCCGCTTTCCAATCCGCCCTGCGTCCTCCCCCAGTCCGTTACCTTTCCATGTTATCTGCTCTGGTTATGCAAATTTTTGCCCCTTGCGGATAACAATGGATGGAACATTTTTCTCGTCCGCTGTGTCCTTTTGACAAACGTTTTGCATTCGTCGGCCATTGTGACATTCGTCGGCCTTAAGATCCATTCAGAGTTCTATTCTTAAGATGAGCAACCATACAGTATTTAAATAAATAAACAAATGTCTGTAAAGTTTTTCCATGTAATTCCGCACTCTAGAATTTCACATAGAACCTTTATGGGTGAGTAGTAATAGTTTTCATTTGTAGGTGATGAAAACAAAGGATTTTGTTCCTGTTCTGTCTGCTCACATGTAAAACATGTATGTTGCTAATGTCTGAAGAAGAGCTAAACCATTGTAACCCCTCAAAATTCAGTATATACCCCCTAATATGTCCCTTGGATTGGATCAAAGAAAAAAGGGGCTTGCAACACTGTCATTTATCATTTTAAATAAAAATTTCTAAGCATTTTAAGCAAGATAACATTGTCTTCAATACTAAATTGACAGCAAACTCAGCATGTAGGAGGTTTGAGTTTCAAATGCTAACCAAAGTCTCCTTAACTTGCCATAACAAAGCCTTTTAGTCAGTGCAGATAATATGATTATCAGTTAGAGTGCTTAGCCAATATCCTTAGCCGAAGAGTTCTTCAAACTCCTCCATCCCATCCACATTGCTTCCCACATTGCTAATTTAGATGCTTACCACTTGTTCTATTTTCTTGGCAAACTACTATAAAATTTCCTGTCGTTAAGTCTGATCACTTGGTTTACTACACTAGCAATAACTGGATACAGGTGATAACTCAGTCATTAGGGTTTATTCTGCTGTCCTTGTGGAAGGTCCAATGGCATGATTATAAAATTCTAGTAAAAATCCATTGCCTTTGTTTTGATTCCCAGAATGAAGAATAATTCATCAATGTTGGGCTGAAAAATATGCAAACAAAACAGCAACATTAGTGCTATTTAGTGAACTGTGTTTTTGGATGAACTTCAAGGCATTCATGAGGACAATTTCTCTACTGAAAGTTGAATGAGGTATCTCTAAATTTATCTATTGCCCTATTTCACTTGCTTACCATTTCTTTTAGAAAATGTTCTGGAAATGCACAGAAATTCTAGGACAGTCTTACCCAACCTGAATGCCAGGCTTGAACCTCTAAAAATCTCAGTAATCACCATTTTGGCTGGGAATTGTGAATACTGATATCTATATATCTGGGAAGCGTTGGGAAAGATGAGCCTTTCATGTTAGGAAAGGCTAGCCTAGTACTGTAGGACAAATGATACTACTTTTTCACTGGACTTCTAATTTCTTCAGTCAGGTGTGGTTTTTTCCTACTATTTTCAGTTGCAAGTTTAATTACTTGGAATCATCAATGCTGTGAGGATAATATTAATTCATTCAATTAACTGAGCTTAGTTTCATGGGGTTGAAATATAAATACTCCAGTGTATACTCTTCTTGCTACCTAAGGCTTGATTATTTGGTAGATCTGAATCTCATCTGCCAATATAGTTGAAGGTCTTTGTAGTAGTAGTAGTAGTAGATGTATAAGTTGCCTCTGAGAATACTAAAACCATTTGTCCTACATTACATGTTCCATTTGTGTAATGGAGCTGCTAACTTAGACCCATTTATTACAGGATGATGGTTTTGCTAAGCCAGTGCAGATTCACTGCATCAGCTTAAATAACTTGTCTTCTAAAGTTAATTGATTTGTCTAGTCTACTAAGGACAATAATGGCATCCTTCAATTGGTGTAGCTTAATTACAGTTTGAATTGGAAAGAAATTAGTCTCCCATCTCCACTTGTTGGTTAAATATGGACTTTCCTCTTGATAGTGGCCATTGGGATATACTATGGAGTAGTCCAAAGTCTACCAACTGTACAAAGGCAGAAAATGTGTCCCCAAACTGTCAGATGCTAAGCAGAGTTCCTTTTAGTTAGAAAAAATGTCAAAGGATCAAAAAGATGGCTAGTTCTGGCAACAAACATCTGCAGAATAAATCCCAAAACAAACCTTGGGGTAATTACATTTCCCCCAATGGCATTAAACTTGTGTCTCATTGGTAAAGGCATTTGTTGTGATTCCATCTCTACCATTCAGACAGAAGCAAAATAGGGCTGTGCTATTTGATAATGTGTGAAAGAATGATATGGATACACAGAATCATCCTGCAGAAAGTCTATGAGAATTACAAAATGTATTAACAATCAAACTTTGCTAAGTCATTTAATATAAATTCAGTCTGATAAGTTAAATCATCTCATTGATTCTTATTAGGCTGAATTTATAATAAATCAGAAAAATTAAGAATATTAGAACTGAAAGAAGAAATTACTTAAGGCTAGGTGTTAATAAGTTTCCTTTTTGACATTTTTATCGAATGATTTTTATATGCAGAAGAATACTGGTGTAATTTTGCAATTTAAGGTAATCTCTATAACTGGTTTTGATGTCTTACTCAGCTTTGTATCAGTAGTATTAGTTCTGTAATAATTTGCATGAAAACAAATATGAGGATGAGGAAGCATTTCCCCTTGTGTGCAATTCCCACAAAACATTTACATTCTTCTAATTTATTGGTTTACTGCACCACTTAGTGCATTTAGAGATGTGTAGAATGCCCTTACTTTTGAAATATGCAGATACATTTCCCCCTTTCTGCATTAAGTCATTCATTGTCTCCTTGAAGTCATCACATTCTTTTTTCATTTTCTCTCACTTTGCTTTGTATGTTGCAAAGAGCTTCTTAGCAGTAAGGATGAACTTTTCTGGCAAACAAAGAAGAACAAATCCAGACAGCCATCAGTAAGGAGAACAAAAATGGGATGAGGGAACCATTGTCCAATAAACTAAACAGGATTGAATTTATTATTAAATTGTTACAATATGATTATATCTTCATCCATAAGGATATTCAACAGAAGAGAGAAGAGAATCTAGTAAATACCTTGTAGTTATTAGGATAGGCAAAGGAGAGAATACAGCTAAAATAATACTCTCTTCCAACAAAGAATATTTTCATTCACTTGTTTTTTCCTTCTCCCCAATATAGAGTTATTTATAAAATTTAAGGATTTGAAGCTAAGTCAAGAGTTTTCCAGGAAAACATTCCTCTTATTATTCCTTTCAAGGGCTTCCAAAGTGGTATCCGTTTGAATCTGGACATGTAAAATCTCTTCATTTCCTTGCTAAATACTCAGACACCATTATCAGGATGGAGACTGTTAACTTCTGCTTAACCTTATTTATTACCCTTTGCTAATGTCTGAGATTGTGTATAGAATACTTGGGTGAGAAAAAATATTACAGCATGCATTTTATGTGAATAAATTAAGACAAACAGGAAAATTACTCTTATCTGTAAAGCTTGTTTTGTTTCAAATTACACTAATCCAACCTTATCGTAGAAGCAGCCAGTACAATCATCTTTTTCAGTCAGTAATGGAAGGCAAATATGTCATCTCAACATTCTGTTTCTGGGTATTTATACCTGACTTTTTTGGTATTATGCAATTACGGGTAGTCCTCAACTTATGAACATTTGCTTAGCAATCATTCAGTTACAAAAGCACTGAAAAAGTAGGTCCTTGTACTTATGACTGTGCAGTATCCCTATCGTCCTATGATAAAAATTCAAGAGCTTGGCAACCAGCATGTATTTAAAAGGATTACAGTATCCCAGGATCACATGATCACCATTTGCGACCTTTTCAGCTGGCTTCCAACAAGCAAGTTCAATGGGAGAAGCCGCATTTGCTTATCAACCTCATGATTCACTGAAAAACTGCAGTGATTTGTTTAACAACTATGGCAAAAAATGTTGTTAAATTTGGCATGATTGACTTAATAGCCTCATTTAGCAATGGAAGTTCTATTCCCAGCTGTGGTCATAAGTCAAGGACTACTTGTATTTTTCTTGTTGACTTCAGAATGCTTGTGGTTCTTTTCTTAGGGTTTTCCAGGCCCCTTGTACTCATGACCTTTTTAAAAAAGGAAAAGGAAAAGTAGCATGCTACAAAGTAAAGCACTAGCTTTTACTACTGTATTTATTTGAAAGAATGCTGACTTGGCCTTGAGTGGTTGCAGAATGTGCTTTATTAGAGATATCTCCTCCCCGCCCTCATGGCTTTCTAGAAAAGAAAAGGAAAACGAAAAGAAAAGAAAAGCTAATGAGGAATGATTGAGAGTATTCAAGAATGGAAGGTCCATGGAATAGTAGGGGAATAACCTCACCAGTTTGCTTTCTGGTAGTTATGTGACTTGTGTCCATCACCATAGCTCTTTTATGAAAAGCCATCCTTCAGCATGGCAACCAATTATTGAGACCTTCAACAATGTGAGCACTCAACATCAAAATATCCTCATTGATTAAAAAAAAATTACCCATCCTTGCTTTACAAATTTGGATTCAGCAGGAGCTTTGCCCTGAATTGCAACAAAAACAGCATAAGAACACCACATCTAAAAGGTACAGAATTATTACCCTGTTGTAATGTAATCAGTTTAAATATTGATGGCTTATATAAGCATGATAGACTGGCCGTAAAGTGTTTATAAAAATACCATTTTCTCCTACTATATTATACAGGTTCCAGTAATGTAATATTCAGAAACTTCAGAAAATATGATCCCTTTATAAAGCAAACATAAATAATCAAGTAACAAGGCATATGGCTTGAGTGCTTTTTAAGTAGAAAAATGTGATAAAACGTATTTCAATAGATAAATGAATTTGCACATTGCCTTATGTAAATTACAGCTTACAGACTGACTAGTGGAGTTACACAATTTTATTTTAATATTAAGTGAAATTAAAGTATGAATGCTAAAGCTAAATAATGTATATATTGTACAGTTCTTCAGAAGTATTATATATTATTGTACCGAGAAAAAATATTGGAAGATTTGAGCTTAGCCATTTTAATAATCCATACCTTTAATATTTCAAACAACTTAGGTTCAGAGGAAAGTCAATTCTACGAAACAGGGCTGATGCTAGTTGAAGTCTTGAATATTCATATTTTTTGTGATTGCAGTTGTAAAATAAATATGCTTAGTCTTTCACTAAATATTGACACTGAATCTTGTTCTCAGTTAGAAGATATTCCTTGACTTCAGTCCAGTGATATTTATAGGCATCTACTAGAAGGATACTGTTTCTTACACAAGAAAATCTTTACCAAACAAAATGTTGGCAGTGTCAAAAGTTGCACTGTAGATTTATGAAATGAGAAGAGCAGTTAGTTCCAGGAAAAACAAAGACTAAAAGCTTGCACACATCAGAAGAGACTCAAATTCCGCTTCAATTCTTGTTTTCTACTGCCCATATTTTCCCCTTTAAACCAAGAATTCTAGGGTTGACCACATGAAAATAATCTTGGTTATAATTTGTTTTGAAAATATAGTTTGAAGGTCTTAGAAATCTCTTCCGTCCACTGACACATGATGCAATTTAAACACAATAGAAAAGTCAGGCTACTGTGGTGGCATCAGCTATATAGTCCAAATTCCAGGATGTATTTCACAACCATTGTTAGTTTTTCCTACTTTGAGCCATCACCCCAAATCATGGAACATTACTGCACCTATTTTGCAATTCACATTAATATTTCTGCCGCTACTGAAATTCAGTGTTTAGCATTTGTGATCATTACCTATAGAATATGGCAATGAATCCATCTCCATCATCTGTAGATTCTCATTTAACCCAGTAGTCTTGATAACAAAGTTAAAACACTCACTTTTTCATCTATATTCTCTTTTGCCAAATTGCTCTTAATAAAAAATGTGCAGTTCCAAATCTTCATTGTTTGCTAACAATGATTTTGTAAGGGTTTCTTTTCTTAAAAATGGCCTTTCTAAAACATAACCCATACAGTAATATGTCCCAGGGTGGATAGAAACATAAAGATGTCCCTTGCCTCCTGAGTGTCTCAGTATATGATTCAGACATGTCTCAGAACGATCAGACGTTTTTACCACTGATGCAAAAGAAGTTTTTCGATGTATTCATGAAAACCAGAAGTCCTTCAGAACCTAAGAATACTTTTAGATCAGCTTCCAAATAAACTGTGTCTTTCTTCTACCTTACATAGGAATGAACTCTTTATTGCCTGTTTCTCTGCAAGAATATTTTCAGTGTTTGATCTCTGACTCTCTTCATATTTTGCTTCAGCCTTCATAAGTGGGGAAAGAAAAATAAAATCAAAACTGTTCATGCAACCATTCATCTAGGGAAAGCCTAGACAAAGAATTAAGCAGCTGCTTAGTAAAGGTTAATAGGTGGGTTATGAATTTCAGGGAAGAGAACATTTCAGAGTGCACTCTTCCTATGAGAAAGCTTTAACCCTTTTGAACTGTGCCAAGAAACTGCTTTTCAGCAAGCATATTACAAGGCAATCAAGAAGATGCAGTTTAAAATAGAGTTTCATTAGTGAAATTAATGACAAGAGAGAGGTTAGTAACAACAGGCCACGAAAGAATATGAGAAGATATAGGCCACTTACTGGGATTTTGTCTCTTGTAATTGTTGTAACGATAAGGTTTATTGATGAATGTGCCTGAATGGATTACTAGAAAATATTCTGAAATTATCACAGCAGATGGCAGCATCTATTTGATCTAGGTGTCAGGCTTAGTTCACACTGGGACAGGAGACCTGAGCTCCCAAGGTGGTAGACTAGACAGAAGTTGAAAAACATTCTGAAGGGAAGCAGTGGCAAATCACTTCTACACCAATGCCAAAACCACAATTATTCAGAGTTGAGATTTACTTGAGGAGGACTATATTCTTTCAACTACCACCTTGTATCTTTTCAGCAAGTTATGCAGTAAAATGTTATCAAAGCAGATTTATTAAGAAAATGACTTATGATATTACTCTAGGCAAAGCCATGAAAACATTTAAGCTTTAAAAACAAAACACTAACATCTGAACAAACTTCAGTCTCCAAAAACTGCAAACATGGTTGATTCCTAGGCCATTCTTGTTTCTTTGATGTGATGTGCTTGTTACTGGTAGAGCTCAGCTGCTGGAACAACATAAGAATTTTGCTCTTATCAGGTCCACAGCTCAGCTCATCCACCATTCTGTCCCGCAATGGCCACTCTTATATTTCAGTGCTACACAAACGTGGTCAGGAAGGTGATATCAGTCCTTCAATGTTACTTACTAGCAGGTGCTGCTCAAAACCTGTCACCTGGATTATGGAGTTAGCAAGCAAGCATCAAGACTAATAGTCATAATTGTCAGATACTGAGTTCCATGATCTTGACTGTGGGAATTTCAATATCTTGTTCCCAACCCTGCTTCAGGGCTTACATTTATTTTAAAATCTATTCTATTAGATGTCAGATTTCCAGGATTTTTATTTTAATATACAACTCTAAAGACTGACCATCTTATTTCTGGCAAATTCCAAGGAATTGATTTGTTCCTCTAATTTTTTGTTATTTAGAATTGACATTTCTTCAGGGACAGTGCTTTGTAAAAGACAAAATGGTAATAAAATGTGGCAAAAATTCTAAAATTCCATAAAATGTCCTGTTATCAAATTTTTTTAGTCCTAATGCTTTCAAGCAGCACAAAAGGATATAGGAAGAAGTTAATTATCTAAAATTGTAAGCAATACTCAGTTTACAGTTTTGCCAAGTATTTAGCAGCCCATCTTCCTATAGTTTCATTGGACCCAGAGCATAATTTAATCAATATGAATGAAATCCCTATCAAACTTATCCATACAGCTTCTCTTCTTTCATGTTAAAAGTGCTCAGCTAGGATCAATGAGGTCCTAATCGACTTCATTGATAATAAATATTGGCTTTCTTGTCCTCAATTAAATAATTTGGCCACCCTAAAAATCTTTCATTTACTATGATGTTACTATTTAAAGATGAAGGCTGTAATGCCTGGAAAGCAAAGTCTTAAATTAGTATGAAGTCAGCAAAATATTCTATTTGATGCTATATTTTTTAGGAAGTAGCCATTAGGGGGAAGCAATATTCTTATATCCTGAAAGGTGTAGCTTCAGTCCTTCCAAGATGTCATGATAGTCAGAATTTAGGATAAAGTCAAAGACTTTTCTCTTCGAAAGGGAGAAAAGTCTATGTCCCAACTGTCTAATGGAAAGTAGGTGAAATCATTCTCAAGTTATCCTTCAAATTATTATTTCATTAGGATTACTGTCTAGCATTTATTCATGGAGTGAATTAAGAAGCAACAACAATATGGAATTTCAGGGTATAAAATCATTTATCTCAAATTAACACTGCAAAAAGTATCAGTGGGAAGTTGAAATGAGAAAAAACATTACATTTAAAACTACAAAAAAGAAGTAAATGAACTCAGTTGTGCCGAGGTTGGGCTTCACAAAAGTTGTTTTTTCAAAAGTAAAACAATTAAATCTAATAATATAGTTTATCATAAACATGCCGATGCAGTGATAGTGCAATTGTACCCATACAATCCTTTAGAATTAAAATACCTACACAACTGTGTATTTTGTAGAATATGCACTCTGTTTTAGTTTCAATAAAAGACAGTTTTAGTTTGTAATTCATGGATGGTTTATTAATCAAGATACATTCATTGAATTGGATTAATCCTGCATAAGTAATTTCTAAATTTTCCTGCTGAAGTTATTTTTCATTTCTGTGAACAAATAATTATTTGGATTTTCATATATCAGGATCATAGAGATTTTCCACAGCTAGATTTTAATTTCAATGACATATAAGTTGGCTTAAATATTAGGGTACAGAGTTTTGCATGAGAACCTCTTCTAAAATCTGGAATTGGTGTGGAACATGCACAGAATAAATCTGACAAGGTCCAAGGAGCTGAGTTCAATTCCACTGATCAACATCTTTGCTGCAGATTAACAGAATCATTTATGGCATTAAAAGCTCTCTAGAATTCATTAGTTTCCTCTCCCACTAAGTACTCTGACCTCTAATACCACTAAATTTTTTGGGACTGTCATGAATTTAGAAACCTGGAACAAAACACAACACAAGATGCCCTGTTAAATTTTTTCCTCTCGTTCATTCTCTTCTCATACACCAACATTTTTTAATCAGGGTACATTAATGATTAAATATACAACTGTATTATTATACAATTATTATTATTTTTAAAAACTGAGCTTTTCAGTTAAAAAAAGACACCTTTAAAGAGAGTTGGCCTCTCAAAATGAGATGTTCAAAATATTAATACATATTTAAAATAAACAACAATCTGGCATTTCTATATAGGGTTTAGGCCAATGAAACAATTTAAAATAATTGTGGTTAATCGTAAGATGTTTATGTATCTATGTGATGAAATGTGATTTAAACATTCTTAAAGAGAAATCTGTCAGACAGGCATGTTAGTACATAAGATTTTATTTAAAGTACCCTCACCCAACAAGCAAGCTTCATTTACACACGCATAATACTGTACAAAATTTACACTGTTGGTGCCTTGTATGATTTCCTTGGTCATGCCTTCTAGAGAATTAAAAAGATTTACATATAATACTCATAATTCTTTAATTATATTTCTTAAAAAAGAATTTTAAATGACAAAACCCCCCATCCCTATCCCTTAAAGTGGCATTTATCAGTGGCACATGATCATGTTCAGTGTTTGTCTTTTTTTTTTTTTTGAATGCCATAAAATATTCTCTAATGTAGTGTTTGTGACAGGCTTCCTTTTCACATATTTATATACACAGATATATATTTCTAAATACCATCCCTTCACCCAATTGATGATTGCAGTGTATTATTTTACAAAAATTATTTGAATTGAATAACACAAATAAATACAATCTATCAGAATTCCACAACATAAGCAAAAATGGAATGAAGTTCCAGGATAAATATTTTAATTTCCATAAATTTATGAACAATGTTATTGTTTTCCCTTTTCCCCGTTAGATATAATTCCTTCAACAAATGATTTGTTACCTGGGTAAGGCAGTACCCAGCCAATTTTGGTGAAATTATATAGCATAATTGGAGTAAACATTAGTAAAAAAAACTACAGGTAATAGTAATAATAATAATCATGGCGTAGTGGTATAACACATGAATTTTTATTTTTAATATTTTCTGAACCTTACGGAATATTATCTAGTAAATTACTTCTTTTATTCTGCCTATTTATGTTTCACATTTGTATCCCATTTGAAGTTATGTTTTGCCTTGCATTTTCGAATATACAATATTCATACAAATTACAAGCTAGACTTTGAAACAGACATACCACGAGTTCACTTAATTTCCAGAAACTGCTAATCTACATGAATTTAGGATTTGTACTGAACAATGGAGTTCAAAAATATCATCTATGGCTTGTTATAAGCTGCTGAAATGAGATGAATGTTTATAGAGTCCCAAGAAAGTCAAGATATATCTATTTATTTATATTATGACTCAATCCCAATCTTTGTCTACTCTTCCTGAGTCCTAGGCAAGATAACTGCATAATGCAAGGGCCCTCAGTTGATTCCAGTGAAAGGAAGTAATGATAGAAGAAACATATCCTCCAATTTTTGTATAGCATTGATGAGAAATGGTCCTATTTTTCAGCCTAACAAAGGTATGGGATTCTTAGACCACAGGGCAAAGCCAGTTCCCTCAACTAGATATATGATTAAATCTTGACTCCAGCCGTGGAAGATTTTGCATACTCTGCTATATTTTAATCTAAGCCTTGAGGATAGGAGGAAGGAATTTCATTGCTCAAAGCCTAAACAAAATATAGATGAGTCTAAATTCCTATTAGTTCTAAGTAAATATATATGTATATGTAATTCAACCTAGTAGTGAGGACAATCATCCATTTTGGAGTTGAACCCATATTGTTCCCCCTCCCGCAAAGTAAATCTAGCTGCTCAGTGGAATTAATCAAAGGACTGAAGTTCAAATATTGGACAGTACAAGGACAATACTCCTCTTTGTGATGTTCCTGAACATTATTTGGTAAGTCAAGGAAACCCCTAATTTCCCCAAAAACCAAAAGACCAATAATGCTCAATGGCCTGAGAATGCTGAGCATTGGGATATCAAACATTCCGTATCAAAATAGGGAAATAAGAGTGGAAAATGTGAAAGTAAGTATAGATCAAAATCAAACTTTTCGTGGCAAGGCGCACTGTTCAATCCAAATCTTGAGTGCTGAGTCAGGGAACAGGAAATCTGAACCTTGTTCCAATTTTTTTCAGGGACAGGAAAAGAGGAGAGATGGAGGGGGGGAGGAAGGAAAGAGAGAGAGACAGAGGAAGAGACCTTGCATGCATGAGCTATTGTAAATTGAAGAAGCTCAAAAATTAGTGACCATTTTGTTTATTTCTAAAAATCAACAACCACAGCCCCAATCTGAAGATATCAGTTGGATACAAGTGGTAGATCAGCCAGTGTGCAGAACAAGATAGAACGAGAGGTCTGATTTTATATGAAGCAGCTTTCCATGCTTTCCATTCAGCTTTCTGAATGTTTTTCCAGCTTGTTTCCTCTCTTCCTGCTTGTTTCCATCATTCAAAAATTATTGTTTGTACCCTTTTCATGAATTCTTTGTAATATAAAAAGGACCAGACCACTCACTTGAAGAATGTGAGAAAGGCAGATCAAAACCCAGCATCTGATTCATTGTTTATAGCTTAGGGGGAGCCACAGGGTTTTTATATCACATCTGTTTCCATTCTGAAATGCAGATTTACAAGTATTCATCCCCAAGCTTAAGATATAGTTAATTACAATATTTGTTGTACCCACATTTAAATATTTAAAACGGCAGGGATGGCACCCAACACACAATAGTTGAAAGGAAGTATATAAAAATTCTGCAGTCGCTGCAGTCTTGCATTCTGCATGTACTGTTCACAAAGGTTACTGTTTGGGTATGTGTATATTATACAGCTTAATAGACAACATAGGCAGGTAATCAGCTGCCATTTTTTAAAGAACAATTCCAAAGACACCAATTACTATAGAGAACATGACAGCTTCAAGCTATATGTTCCTTCTGCATTTTTCTGCCCAAATCTTTCTATGTTGCAATTGCTATCTGGAAGATTCCAACTCTACATTTATCCTCAGCATCTGCCTTACTTTCAGTTCAGTTTTGCTTTGCTCTTGAAGCTGCAAACCATACGGGTAGTCCTTGACTTACAACAGTTCATTTAGTGTCCATTCAAAGTTATAACATCACTGAAAAAGGTGACTTATAACCAATTTTCACTGCAGCATCCCCAAGCTCATGTGATAAAAATTTACATGCTCGGCAACTGACTCCATATTTATGACTGTTGCCGTGTCCTAGGGTCATGTGATCACTTTTTGTAATCTTTTGACAAGCAAAGTCAATGACACCTGCAGTGATTCACTTAGCTATTGTGACAAAAAAGATTGTAAAACGGGGCAAAACTCATTTAACGAATATCTCACTTAGCAGCAGAAATTTTGGGCTTAATTATTGTCATAAGTTGTGGACTACCTGTATTGGATTTAGTCAAGAATATACCCTAGTATATTAGCTCTCAGAATTAGGCCTGCATATATTTTTATTCTATGATAAGGGTACTTTGTAATAATATCAATGTTAAACAATTAGGAAATTTGTCAACATTTGCTAATATTGTATATCACCAAAATACTCATGTTATAAAATTACTGTGCTTGAATTTTGTCTTTGGAAATGAAAAGTAAAGAATATTTACCATTTCTGCAAAATAGCATTTGTAATTATAAGATTTTAAACATTAATCAAAACTTTTATAAAACACTTCTAAACAGTACATGCTTATATACTGTGGAAAGAAGGAAAACTAGAATCTTTGAACTTTTCGAGTAGTTATTTTGGATTTATACTCTTGCAAATAACATTAAAGATTGGCACAGATCATGAAAGCTGCCATACCTTTTTTTCAATTCTTAATGAGGAGAATGTTAGGGCAAAGTGTATATCAGGACAACCAATTTGTCTGCAATAGAAGCATTACATTATTACCTCTGAGTTTTCTTCTGATATTTGTTGCTTGCAGAGTATGTAAAGCAGTCAAGGATTAAAACTGAAATGCAATTCAGTGCTTTTCAGTACTGCAATTTTGAATTACAAGTGGACTGTCATTGTTACTTCAACACCGATTCCATGCAGTAAAACAGAATGTGCAGTAATGTTCTTGTTCATTTTCTTTAAATTTAGTATCGATATATGGGTCTGCAGCAGGGAAAATATCAATCTGAAATGGCCATCTGTCAACATGTGCAGTGTTCCATGCGTTTAGCCTACTTGTCTGACAAGATACCAATTCATCTGAGGTGGGAATTTGCTTAGTTTCTTTTTTAAAAAAACAACTATAAATGCAGATGTAGAAGTAGGATCTTGTGGTCTATAGTCCAAAGAATTGTTCTTTAAAATAATTATGCCTCCCATCATTCCTTTTCTGAATGCATCAATGTCTTCGTCTCCATTTCCAGGACTTATTTGTTGTATGGCACACATGCAGGAAGTATGACAGTAGAGCAAGCGGGACCTGCAAGTGGCTCAGCTACATCTCCTTCGAGCTCTGTCCAGGATCCTTTCTCAGGACTATAACATATAGTAGAAGATTTGTAGGCTCCCTGTAAAACAATATAGATGCTTGTTTAATTAGCTGAAAAATATCAATTCAAAATGTAGATAACTGTAACATGAGTCATATTAAGAGCCATGGTGATGCAGTAGTTAGAATGCAGTACTTGCAGGCTACTTCTGCTGACTGCCAGCTGTCTGCAATTTGGCAGTTTGAGCCTCACTGGCTCAAGGTTGACTCAGCCTTGAGTAAAATGAGGACCAAGATTGTTGAGGGCAAATATGCTGGCTCTGTAAACTGCTTAGAGAGGCTGTAAAGTCTGTATAAGTCTAAGTGCTATTGATATTCAAGAACCTGCAATGTATTAATCCTCAGAGTGTTATGGTCATACAAACTATCTGCTTTCAGACGTCAGATTGACTCACACATTAGGCTGACTCAGCCTTTCAGACATAAGACTTTCCATCACTCAGCCTTCCATTTTTTGAGGTCAGTATAACAAAGATCAAGATTGTTGGGGGAAATATGCTGACATTGTAAACTTCCCAGAAAGTGTTGTAAGATTTTATTTTTAAAAATGACAATGGAATTTTAGGATTCAGAGTGAACAGTGTAAAAATTAATAAGAACCTAATAATGATTGAGGGAAATAATTCAATTAATATCAGTATCTTCTTGTTATGGGAAGTCCACTGGAAAACAGCAGGACTCGGGGACTTCCTTAAGGTCAGCAGTGGTCAGACAGGTTGTTGCTATCTTGCTAAATACTCCCTCAAAACAATTCCTAATATTCCCTTTGACAATGGGGCTTGAAATTAATAAGATACCTTTCGGACAACAGGGCAGATGTAATGTATTTTCTTGACACAAAAGAATACTACTGCTTGATTTAAGAAACTTGCAAAAATACTTATTGAGAACAAAGAATCAATACACCAGTGCAGTAATTACGGAAATTCGAGCACAGATTACATATTTTGCATATATATGATGATTGAAAGCTTTATGACTAGATAATATCCCTTGCACCCAAATGTCTTCCAGGGCTTGTTGCCATAATGGAGTAAATGTTTCTTGCAGTGAGTTGGTTGCTGCATATTTGATATTACAGTACTGATATCTTTTAACGCTTGTGCTAACTGTTTCTTTGGAACAAGCTTCAATGCAGGCAACTTTATTCTATTGTTTTATGCTATTCTAGATGTTCACTTTGTTTCAATTCTTCCACTTCTTTGTCTAGAGAGCTTTGTTCTTTCTGAGGCAGAGGAGAGATGGCCTGGTTCTGGAATGAAAACAATGCAATAGCTGTGCTGCCTTCATCTACTGACTTCCCCTGGTTTACCTCTACAATCTAAATTACTTCTGGCAAGGCTTTGATTTATTTGCATTGGGAAGACCTTTTCAATTCTTCCAATTCTGCATCTATGGATACTTTGTATTATAAATTGACATTGATCTCCTATAACCTCTGTTCTGTTATTTCTGATTTTGTATGTTATTCTTTCCAGAACTGGTTTCAAACACTCTCTTCTTGCTGGACTTGATCTGTAATAACAGATTATTACTTTATTTCCAATCATTTTGTATTTGTATGGGTAAACACCTTTTTTCCAGTAAGTCTGCAGCTGCTGGCCCTGATTGCTCAGCCAAGGGTCCTGAAGCCCATTTTCACCCAGGAGCAACAACACATAGTGTGGTCCACATTGAACTGGGCAATGACTGAACTGGAATGTGTTTTTTGTAATTTATGTCTCACCATATTTTTCATGGGAAAGACACTCTTCTCTTGGTTCCTCTAGTGAGATTTGTCTAATATGAGCTGCATTAGTTCCCAGTGAGTTTCAGTTAAATTCAAGATGCTGGATGTCACTATAAAACCCTACATGGCAAGCAGCCAGGTTATTTGCAGAATTATCTATCTCCTCACATTCTAGCTTGACCCATCAGTACCAAAGGGATGGCATGATCTGGGTCTCTTCTATTAGAAAATCCCATCTTGTGGGACCTGGAATTGTGCAACATCACTGGCCCTATGAAGCAGGATCCCTTTAGAGATCAGGATGGCCCTGACCCTTGGCAAGGTACTGTAGATCTGGATGTTTTCTCAAATAGTTGAATCAGAATTCTGAGCAGCTCAGGGTAGGGAGGCAGATTAGTTTATTTTGGTGTATATGGATTGAAAATGCAATGTTTTGAGCCCTGATGTATGCTGTTTTCTGTTATTACTACTATGGTACTGCTACTCTCACTTGCACTATTATTTAGGATGGAATGAGGAGGGTTTTTTGTATTGTCTAATTTATAACCCTCTATGCTTAGTCACTGCCATGAGATAGGTGGTGGTAAACAATTGCTTAAGTAAATAAACAGCATGCTATAAAATTTTAACCAGATGACCTAGTTAAGACTTCATGTTCAAATGAATGCATACCATACTCCAGCTGTAGCCTCCAACAAGGTATATGCTGTCATCAAGGACTGCACATCCAGGACCACTTCGACCCTCCAAAATAGGAGTTTGCAAAATATTCCATTGGTCGCCCTTTGGGTCATAACATTCCACAAGCATGACATCAAGGTGAGAAAAACCTGTATCACACATTCATAAAATAATTTGAATCCACTTATCTTAAAATAATGACTACGGTCACTGTTAAAAATAATTTCTCAGCAGGATAAAAGGAACTTGTTAGAAATAAGAGGAATGAGCCTGTTAAAATAAAACATTGCAAAAATTTTCCACTGATTTTCCTCTGATATTCAGCTAACATCATCATAGGATATTGTATTGAACTTCAACTTCTTAATTATTGGCCATTCTTAATAGCAAACATACAGTGTCTTGTCAACTATGACTCAGTCATTTAGTGCAAAGAAAGATACTCTTGGCCATTTGTTTTGCCAAGAGTATACTTTACTGAATCTTACATGGTTACATAAGTAAAATAAGCTGAATCCGAGGTTTTCCAATGCAAACAACACAAAGGAAACTTGCTCCCCCCCATCTCTTGGTTTTCTGCAAATGTCCAATCCGGTGCTTGTATATTGTTCAAGAAACTGGTGCTGGTTCCCAGCTCTGCATATCATAAGGTGACCTTGCCTGGCTGTAGCTTCTCACAAGGCTCACAAGGGCTTCCATCCTCTCCTTCTTCCTTACGTTCCAAGATTTAGCCCCCACCCGGTGCTGATGTCAGGCTGCCAGTTCATAAAGCTTGGATAGGTAAGATGCACCCATGACAGACCTCTAACAACTACAATAGCTATGGCTGATAATAACATGAGATGAAAAAAAATTCTACTCCTACAATATATTTTGTTTTCATGGTTTAAAGGGATTAGGAATTCTTATAGTAAAGCTTTTTTTTTTTTAACTTCATAGAGTTTGCACTGAGGAATTTCTTGTAAATTCTATCTTTAACAATATTCTGATGTTTACAGTGTGCTTTGTAAGAGACATGTAATCTCTTCTTGTATTTGGTGGTTTTGAAAACAGAACAAAAGAAAAATGTTACCAGACAAATCAAACAAACAAGCAATACTAATGTGCATAGAAAAATATAGTATGTTGCAATGTCACTTGCAAGGAATTGTAAAATTCCAAAGATCTCTAAGTACAGGTACAGTAGTTATCAACCTACGACCACAATTGGGGCCAGAATTTCCATTGCTAAGCAATACGGTTGCTAAGTGAGTCATGCCTGATTTTACTACCCTTTTTGCCATGGTTGTAAAATGAATCACTGCAGTTATTAAGTGAATCCAGCATCCCCCATGTCTTTGCTTGTCAAAAGCTGGCTGGAAAGGGCACAAATGGCAATCACATGACCCCTGAATGTTGCAACCACTATAAATACAGGCAGTCCTCAGCTTACACCTGTTCATTTCGTGCCGTTACATTGACACTGAAAAAAGCGACTTATGACTGTTCTTCAGTTATGACCTTTGCAGCATCTTGCGGTCACATGATCAAAATTCAGATGTCTAGCAACGGACTCATATTTATGATGGTTGCAGTGTCCCGGGTTCATGTGATTACCTTTTGTAACTTTTGTAACTTTCTGACCAGCAAAGCAAGGGTGGGATGCAAATATTTTTTCTACCAGTTCTGTGGGTGTGGCTAGGTGGGAGTGGCTAAGTGGGCATGGCCATGTGACTGGATAGGCATGGCTTTTTTGTGTAACACCCCCCCTGCGCTGTTTTTTGGCCTCCTGGGCCTCAGGGAAGCCTCCTGGGAGAAGCAGTAAGACAGTGAGGGGGATCCCAGCACAGCTGATCGTCGGAACAGCTGATCGTCAGAAGGAAAAAAATAAAAAGAAATACTGGTTCACCTGAACCAGTAGCTGTTTTTTTATTACTGGTTCGACTGAACAATAGCATTTTTTTACTACCGGTTCCCCTGAACCGGTAGAATCCCACTACTGAAGCAAAGTCAATGGGGAAGCCAAATTCATTTAACAAATATGATACTAACTTATCAACTGCAGTGATTCACTGAATAACTGTGGCAAGAAAGGTCATAAAATAGGGTAAAACTCACTTAATGAATATCTCACTTAGCAATTGCAATTTTGGGCTCAATTGTGGACATAAGTCAAGGACTACCTGTACATGCAGTTTCCAAATGGCCAAATTTTGATCATGCCACATGGCGCGATTGCAATGATCATAAGGGCGAGGACTGGTCGTCACATTTTTTAATGCGATTATAACTTTGAAACAAATGGCTATAACTTGAGGACTACCTAGAAAAACATTGGTACAGAATACTAACATGAGGAAAATATGTTAGCAGAAACGCTCATAACCATTGTATATATGGGCTATAGTCCAGAATTCTTCAGTGCAAATCCATCACACAGATTGAAAACAAATATCTTCTTTTAGATAGTTGTACCCTCCCATACATTTCATTTTTTCAAATGAAAATGATAGAAACGTAATCCTTTTAACAAAGTTTAGTAGTGCATTAAATGAAATGGAGAACTGTGAATAAAACCAAAGTAAACCAAAAATTAGAAATTCTTTTAAAAAACATAATAAAATTTGGATTGACTTTACAAAAATTAAGCTCAATGACCCTTTCATTTAAATGCACTTGGTAATAGGTTGTTTTTTTCTGTCAAAAGCTACACTTCTCTGGAGTAGTATTCCAAACACTGCCACTGAAAAGCCAAGCCAAAAAAGCTGAACATGATTGGCTTTAATTTAAACTTCATTTTAATTAATTACTGTTGCTATTCTTTGTCTTTTCAATAATTTCTATCTTCTGCCACATTAAATGACAAGTTGCTGGGAACTTCTGGAACAGTTCCAGGGAGTATAATCAACAATATTGCACATACATCTCTGAGGTTGCAAGTTATATCTTCTGTTTTAAATAACAAAAACAATCAGGAATTGATGGTTACTGGTGCTTTCCCTAAATTAATGGGAGCAAGATTTTTTGGGGGAGGGGAGGGCAACATATAAAAGATTGAAAGTAATCTTGCCTTTTCAGGGCACAATGCCTCAGACAAAATTATTTTAGATATACAATACTTGTCCAGTATTGTAGCACAGTATTTTTGCAATATGAATACAAAGGCATAATACATGTTTTTAGCATTAATAAAATGTTAACATGAATAAAAAAGTAATTTAGATCAATTGTATTTATGCCAATTCAGAAGTCCCCAGGTAAAGGCAGCTTAATATTTACAGTTTCTTCATGAAATCTAGAAACAGTTTCTCCTTGGAACTCTTGTATTACTTCTTATGATGGAAAATAATTTACAGAGGCAAACATTGCAAGGAATTTGAGTTAATTATAATCTGTTTGTAACAATGAATTCATAGGGATGACAAATCATCCATGATTCTGAGTAATGAAAATTCTCTTTTTTATTATCTAAAGCATTCATTACTCATTTATTTAATCTGGTGTTATAAATTTTTCTTTCTTCAAAATGTTAGTGAGGCATGATACTAAAATTTGTGGCAGGTTCTTAACTATGATAACAGAGAAAAAACAATTTTTGATTTAAAAAATCAGAAAAGTACAGTATTTTACTATTTAAAAAGTGACCTTTCAAATGATTTCCTCCAATTGCATACAGTCGGTCATTCATTACGGCCAGTGTGTGGATAGCTCTTTTTGTGTTCATGTCTTGTTTTCTTGCCCAGACATCCATTATAGGGTCATAGCAATAGAGCCAGGGGACATATTCACCATTATGGACACCACCTATAAATCAAAAAGCTCCATTAGTTACAGTTTTTAAAATAAAATTTGGGCTCAACCAAATTTTCAAGTCAATCAAATGGAACCTAGGAAACAGCTTACCTGAAATATAGATTTTTCCATTATGTACAGCTCCTGCATGGGCTGCCAAAGGCTGTGGTAGGGAAGATACATAACGCCACTCATTTGTCTCTAAATTATAGCATTCCACACTTGACAAGTAGCCAGTTTCATTTCTCCCTCCAATCACATACAAGTTCTTATCAAGCCGACACGCATAAAAACTAGCTCTCCTGGAGGACAAAAATAACAAATAAAGCAGTTATAGTTTCCAGTTGACTAGAATTAATTCTACCACAATTATTCACAAAAGTTGAAAAGCATTTGTTTCCTAATATACTTCAAAGAATTCAAATTGTGGTTTCTCAAATGGTTGAATTTCCACTCAAGCCCCGACTCTAAATACTAAGAAAAAGAAATAAAAGGCAACATTTCAAAACTTTTTAATGTAGCTACTCTTAAAATACTTGGTATAATTCTCTAGAAAGGATACTATAGAACTAGAAAAAAATACAAGAATTTTTTTTTTTAATTCAGAAGATGGAAACTCATGCTATAAGGAAAGATTTGTATTTTTTCAGTTTTGAAAAAGGTGGCCCGGCAGCATGTTTGTATGGAAAAATAGTATATTTTCCACATATTTTCACATTCTTAAAATATTAGAACTTAAGAGTCATCTAATAATGGAAAATTCAAACCGATGAAATACTTCACACAGCATATTGTTAAATTTTGGAATTTGATTCCAATAACACAGATGACTGTAAAAAAGATAAAACAAATTCATAATGTATAAAGGACTACTGTTCAGGATAGAAGAGACATTGTTAAACAAATCAGAGATACAGAAAAGAACCCCAGAATAACCTTTAAAAGAGCAACTGCTTTTATGATCTAATTGTAAGATTTCATAAATGTAATGATTAACATATCATAAGTATAATGATTGCCCACTTCTTTCAAAAGCATGGGGGCAGAGACCTTTTATAAGAAAGGGAGAAGCAGTGTCCTGTATAAAAGATGCTATATTCTAAGTAAGCTGATATTAGGAAGATATATCGGTGAGATATTATAGATGGAACATTATAGGTGAGATAGAAGACAGAAACAATGTAATGTTGACAGTGTTGAATTTATTCAGATAGGCTAGGATTTAATAACTCAGTAAGACAAGTTTAAAGTTAGGACAGATAATGTAACAATAATAAATTAGCTTGACATTCACTTTCTTTATGGTCCTTCAAGGGTCATTGTTCTCAATTTACTAAGAGAACCACATCATCAAATTTTTTCTTCAATTATCGCTTTTCTTCTTCTTTCTGCACTACTGCAAACAGAACAACTTTCCTTGTATTACATTCGTTCTTTCCAAAAAGGAGTTCTCTGGCTAACTCTGAACAAAATCTTATTTATCTGTTTGTTTCCATGGTCATATTTCAAAAGAAATACAAAAGTTTAAGGAATTCATACTGCGACCTAACATCTTTTCAGACAGCCAGTTTCAATAATTTTCAGTGCTTTTGAAAATTCAAAGCTATTTTTTTGGACACTCATTTCATTTATTCATTAAAAGTAATCTGAAATCCCTGTTGTTTTTGTGTATAAATAAGCCAAGAACCAAAGTTTAAGATAATTCAATTTCAACTCAAACACATTCCAGATGTTGTTTTATTTTATTTTTATTATTTATGTTGTTTTATTGCAAGGACTGTACGTATTTTTACTAAAAAAGAAAACCAGAATTCAGACATCAGATGAAGCAAGATAAACTAACATCCACATTTTCCCCACTCTACAGATTACAGGATAATTATTGCAGAAAAGACAGTTAGATATTTTATTTATTTATTTGATTTGATTTGTCAGTTGGTTACAAGATAATTAAATAATTAAAAGATCTGAGAACCAGACTGCTGAAATTCTCTCTAGAACAAAGACAAGTCTAGAGACAGTCCATATGTAATCTCCTACAGCTGACTTTTGTGAATAGATGGCAGAAATTGACATTTTTGCAGCTTCTTGCAATCAGCTGAGGTTCAATCATGCTCTAAGTATTAGCCACAAGTGAAACCTTTCAGGGATTCAAGGTGTGATCTCATCTTTTTAATAACTTTGAAGTTTATTTTTTGTACTGCCTCTTTAAGATGGAAAAACCTTTGGAATTGTGAGCCTACAAATTGCTGGGTGACTGCTTTAGAGAAAGACTTGGAAACTAATTAGAAAGATTCTCTCATGTGAGAAAAATCTATTTTGTTTACTTTTCAATGCAAAACAAAACTTTGAAGATTGATTACTAAAGCACACATGGCTACTTTAAAGGAAAACTTAGATCCGTGTGTGTGTGAAGTGCTTGAGCTTTTTAACTCTTTACTACAGCTGTATTGTTTCTTAGTTTTCATCTGTTTAATAAAAAATTTTTAAAATTAAAACTAGTATTCTTAAACCTATCCTGAAGTGTGAAAAAGTGCCCATCCACTCTGCAAACATTAAAAAAATGCTTGCTCACTTGACAGAATCCATAGCAGAGTTAAAACCTATAACATATTTCTATGAAAAGTTAAATAATATTTTCTATGCCATTTCAAACATGAAAATTCCATGGAAGTTCCAAAGTACTAGAATCTCCATTAAAGCTTTATGTCTTTAGAAATGTTAAAACAGTATTAACGGATCTGAGTTTAAACTGATTCATAAAAAAGATACATAGGTACATACTATATGTGCCAAAAATGTGTTTAATAAGACGGACATCAGATTTTCTATGCTAGTTCTGTTTAGTGGAAAGCCTCATTCTATCTCTCAAATTTAACTTATACCTGTTGTATAATTTATCTCAAAATTATACCAAACATTTCCCTAGGCACATTTCACAAGTGGACTCCCCCTTTTAATTTTTTTTAAATTAAAATAAAGTTTATTTAAGTTTCATATATTTAAAACATTTAAAAACAAACAAACAACCATATAAACAAATATATATATATACATATATACATTTTGCAGCAGGTATTGAGCATTGGTTAAATTTTTCTTTTCTTTTTTTCTTTTCCTCCATAACATTGACATGATCTACCTTGTTACAATACCTTCTTCATTCTTTTAATGTTTTAATTTCACAGAATACTTTATGATTAAATGCACGTCCTTCATAGTTTCATAACTTATTCAGTTGTCAAATGTTGCTTTTTCTTTAACCATTCGTACCAACACTTCCAAACCTTGTAGTATTCACTATCTTTGTTGGTTTTTTTAGTAATTTGGTTAGGCTGTCCATCTCTGCACACTTGTGAATTTTTTTAATGACCATCTCCTCTGAAGGGACAATAGACATTTCCAATTTTGAGCATAACTTATTCTGGCTGCCGTTATAACGTGCAAGATTAAATATTGATATTTTTTTTCTATTTTTGAGTCTTTCATACCCAGCAAAAAGATTGTGGGTTCAAGTTTTACTTCTTGTTTAGTTATATTTAGAATCCAATTTTTGATATTTTTCCATGTCCATCACATATGGAATAAATTTAAAAATTTATTCCCCTCTGTATTGGGAAGCAAAAGTATCATTTTTCCAATCATTAGGCACACATGCAGTCTTCAGCTGTGTTGATAAATCACACTGCCACTCCTAAGCAAACCACACACATCTTTTAATGTTTCTCCAACCACATTATCTATACCTGCAGCTTTATCATTTTTAAACTTTTTATACCTTTATTTCATTTTTCTTGAACACTAACATTTAGAATATGTGTTTCAATTCCCTTCTTCTACATATTACATTCATTCCCATGAAGTTGTCTAAAATACTTCTTCAAGCATTTCCTCACTTCAGGTTCTTCTCTGAAAGTCAGAGCTGTCGAAGTGTGGAATAAGAAACTTGAGGACAATAAATTTATGTAAACAGAGTATGATAAAAGACCAGCAAAATTTCCTTACAATTTCCTTAAAACAGGAAAAAATGGCTAAGGATTGAAATGAAATTCCTTAAAAGTCTGTAGAAATAGATCATTGTTGCTACAATGATTACTTATAAAAGCAATTTATCTCAATTGTGTTTTTTCCCCATGAAAACTCCAGTGTGCATTTGAATTCCAAGAGAGAGAATTGGTGCAGTATCTTAGGAGTAATCTGGGACATATTCCAAATTATTTCATAATTTTTAATTCCATTTGCATTTATGGAGTCTTCTTTTTCAGCTCTCTCCATTCATTTTCAAAACAATTATTTCTATTTAAATCATTCTCCATTTTCTTCCTTTTCTTAATTTTAACTATTCTTTGCTCACTTTAGCAAAGTGAAAATATTTTTTCAACTTTGTTTCTGTCCATATATTTCTCTCAATTTTTGCAACAATAATTCTTGTTCTCCATTTTCCTCATCCACAGCTGCTTCTTCATCATCATTCCTCAAGCATTTTTTCCTTATTTCCCATTACAATACTTTCACATGCTTATGCGGCCCACTGTAATGTCTTTCTTTTCACTTTTGGGAGATTCTTTTTTTTATACAAAGCTCATACTTTCTTTCCTGAAGTCTTTATTGTCTTTTTGGTTTCTTTAACCTTACTGCTTTTATTCCATATGTAACTTTTTCCAAAGATTCACTCTTGACATTATCAACAAAATAATCCAGTTTCACATTCACACTGTATATCTTTCACTTATTCTCTCATGTTTTTCATAACAAACAAATTAGTCATGTAACAAAACAGATTTATGTTCATTTTCTTGCAATATTAAAATGAATACACCAAATATTCAAAACAGAGTTCCTTTTTTAAGCAAATACTCCAGGTCATTATGTTAATTCACTTTTGAGTCTTCAAAAAAACTTATTTTTTTAGAACTCTCTTGCCTTGTTCCCTATTTATCCATCCATTAATGTCACCTAACAAAAAGTTTCACAATTTTTGCAGAATTCACTACTGTTTCATTATCACATTTACCAGACTGTAGTAGGATTCCACCAAAGTAATGATTCCAAATTTCATACACATGCATAATTGCCTACAGATGTGTATTCATATTTTCTGACATAACCACTCCCCTTCCTCCACACTTCAACTGTACTTTCTCTTTATTTTCTCATGCACAGATGATAAATCTATTTTCCCTTAATTTCATTTGTTGATTCATGTTGTTACAATCCAAGTCATAGTCATCCATATGCTCTGTCCAGATGGACTCATAATTATAGATCTCCACCACACATTATGATTTTGGCCAACTTATAGTTTCAAACAATTTCTATATTAAAATATAGGTACAGACTTGGATTAACAACATCAGTCATATTCATACTACATACATATTCATACTACATGCTAACCTTCATTTCTGACACATTTGTGTCAGTTATTTCATAAGTGCATTTATGCAAATATAAGGTCCATACAATATGCTGGTATGCATTCAGAATGCATGTTTAAACAATTACAAATGTATAATTTAAAATATTGTCCTTTAAAAAAAACTATTTAGAAACATTTTTTGGAACAAACTTATTATCTGTATGCATTTTTTTACTTCATCCATATAATGTCACTGTTAGGAACAAAAATATAACATTGTGTTTGAAGTTTAAAAGTGTACTTTATTGGCAAACTCCTGGTAGTGCCACCAAATAAATTATATTTGAACCACAGAGCTCTGATGAATTAAAGCCCATGTCACACTGAACCAACGGATGCAAAGAGGATGTAAAACAGACAAAAAAGCTTGCCATCCGTTCGAATGCCATTCCGTTTTCGAAAACGCATGTACTCACTGCCTCCGTTTTGCTTCCTCTCTATCCGTCCAGCATCCGTTTATTGACGTTTCATCCGCTCCAAAAAGTTTTGGGCTGCCCAAAAGTCTATTGGCTGCCCAAAAACTTTTGTGCAGAAAATGTATCCAATTCGTCCATTCTGCATCCGCTACGCATCTGCTATGCATCCGCTATATCCGCTAGGCATCCGCTACGCATCCACGCAAGTCGCATCCGCTCGTGGACGCAGAGAGAAGCGAAACGGACATGGAATGGATGCAGAATGGATGCCTAGCGGATGCAGCACGGAAACAAAACGTTAAACGGAAAAAACGTTCACAAGAGGGACCTATCTCGGATATTAAGGATGTCTAGAGGATGCCTAGAGGATGCCTAGAGGATGCAAAGGGACACCTATACTGCCTATAAAAAGGGGGGAGCAACTCTCTGCATCTTCACTTTCAGACCAGCAGCCCAGCTGTGCAGACCTCTGCAGCCTTCATTCTGATCTTCCTCTTCCACAGCATCCAGTCATGTCCACCGTGGATTGTGACAAAGTCCTTTCGGCAGCCACCATCCTTCTGCAACAGTGCGAAACCATCTACGGGCTCTCTGTTGAACTCTACTACGGGAAGAAAAGGAGGCACCCAAAAAAAGTCTGGTCTTAAGATGGTTCGCCAGAAGAGCAGAGGACGGACTGTACAACAAGCTGTGGTGGGAGCTCAGGAGCGAAGACACTCGGGCGTTCCAGAACTTCATGCAGGATGCCTCCAGCCATGTTTGACAAACTTGTGCAGCGCCTGACACCCAGGTTGACCAAGGCAAACACCAAATTCTGGCCCAGCCCGGAAGCTGGGCTCAAGGTGCACTGACTCTGTGCCACCTGGCCTCAGGACACCTACAGAAGCATGCAGTACAGCTGGAGGGTACCACCCAACACCGTCAGCATTGTGGTCAGAGAAGTGGTGCAGGCCATCATCGAAGAATACAAGGAGGAGCTCCTCCAGTGCCCCTCCACTGAAGAAGGATGGAAGAAAGTTGCAGAGCAGTGGTATCAGAAGTGGAACTTCCCCCACACCATTGGAGCCATAGATGGCAAGCACGTGGCCTGCAAAGCTCCAGCCAAAGTCGGGGTCCACTTATCACAACTACAAGGGCTTCTTCAGCATCATCCTCTTCGCCATGGTCGATGCTGACTACAAGTTCATGTACATCGATCCTTCAGGCAACGGCTCATCTTCAGATGCCCAGTTATACAATGCCAGTCACCTCAAGGAGGGGCTGGAAGGCAACCTCATGTGGGCTTCCAGATCCAGACCCGCTGGCCCAACTACAAGCAAGATGTGCCCTACTTTCATCGTGGGGGATGACGCCTTCTCCCTCACAACCTACCTCATGAAGCCCTACAGTTCCAGATACCTCACCCATGAAGAAGAGATCTTCAAACTACAGGCTGTTCAGGGCAAGACGTGTGGTGGAGAATACCTTTGGCATCCTGGCTAACAGGTTCCAGGTACTTCTCACCAACATGCAGCATAGCCCAGAGACCATGAGGAGGATCGTGGAAGCTTGCTGCATCCTGCACAATCTCATGCGCACCCGTTAGCCAGTCTTTGCAGAACAGGCTTGTGGACCGTCAAACAAGGCAATGGGGACATGGAGCCTGAGGAATGGAGGCAAGGGCAAAACCTGATAGACACTGAGGATGTGCAAGGCCCCAACAGAGCCTCACGTGAGGCGAAGAAGCAGCGCAACCTCTTGAAACACTGGTGCAACTCCCCAGCTGGAAGTAGTGAGTGGCAAGACAGGATTGGTAAATGCTTAATGGATGCTTCCTTCAGCCTGTCTCATTCACACAGATGAGATTGCGGCCATGTATGTTTGGTTGGCCTACAATGAACAGGGCGTTTAATAAAGAGTTGTGTTTATGTTGACATGTGTGGATAATTATTACATGTATTATTGATAATGAAGGCCATAGGTGTGGCACCTGGAGGGTGGACCATACAGTCCCACTATGCTTGCACTGGAGTTTATCTATCCCACTGCCTATCCTAACCCATCCCACAGCTATTACCCATCCCACAGGTATCCTAACCCATCCCAAAGCTATCCTTAACCATCCCACAAGCATGCAAAGGCTTAAACCAATTCTAAAAGTTTCCACCAAGACCTTTATTTAAAAAAAAATGAAGCAAGTGTGTGAATCATAAATAGACTTTATTAACAAGAAGCTATAAAATGAGTCTCTGCACTCCTCTTGGTCGCTCAGTCTCAGGGGTGAAGCGGTCCAGGTGCTGTGGAGGTGGCTGTGCTGCTGGAGTGCTTGTCATCACTCCTCCAGAAGCAGAAGCAGCAGAAGCCCCAGCCCCAGAAGAGCGAGCCCGTGCTGCAGAAGCCCCAGCAGAATCAGAGTGAGGGCCAGGGGGCATGATGTAGGCCCTGTCCCTCTTTGCCAGGGCTAGCAGCAGATGGCTGAGGCTTGCTGTGCTTCCGCATGGTTGTGGGGTTGCTGGCTGGCAGGAGCTGGCATGAATCAAGGCTGGCAGGAAGGCTGGCAGGGAGGCAGGCACCAAGGCTGGCAGGAAGGCTGGAAGGCAGGCAGGCACCAGGCTTGCAGCAGGCTGGCTGCAAGGCTGGCAGCAAGGCTGGCAGGCAGACATGCAGGCAGGGCAGGCAAGGCAGCCAATCCGTCCGGCAGCAGGTCTTTCCTCTGAATGGCGACCTGCTTCCGAGCTGGTTCCATTATATCCGCCGGGCTGATGCAATGCATTGTTCCTGCATGCACAATTAACGCCAGGCATCCATTAGGCTTCCGCTGGGCATCCGCTGGGCATCTGCTGGGCATCCGCTTTGCATCCGCTTCATCCGTTTCGGCGTCCGTTCTGCATCCGCTGTATCCGTTCTGCGTCCGCTTTGCTGAGGTCCCCCGGAAGCCTAGCAGATGCGCCATCCGCTCCCATCCGCTCCATCCGCTGGGCTTCCGTTCTGCATCTGCTTTGCATCCGCCCTGCATCCTCCCCCACGTCCGCTCCGGTTATGCAAATTTTTACCCCTTTTGAGAGCGGATAACAACGGATGGAACATTTTGCTCGTTTGCTGTGTCCTTTTTGCATCCATTGGGCAGTGTGACATGGGCTTAAGGTAACACGTAATTGCTACAAAAAAACTTCCTTCCAAAATATTACATTAAAAATGCAATTTCAGAACGAAATAACCTCCTCACATATATCAGATCACCAAAAATACCTTGCTATCTCTGGTAAAATATATTACATTGAATTGTTCTTCCATATCAGATATTGGTTCAATCATAAATCCTTCAGAACCTTGTGAAAAAAGGCCCTGTAACTGAACTTTGGACAGTGAGACTGGCAACATATAAATTTAATAAACATACTTAGGTAACTTTTACAATGTAGATATATGACAAAGTTAAGAACATCTTTCTTGAATTCTACAATGATTTCTGCCCAGAATCTTGCAGGATGATAATCTATCTTACACTGAGTATGTATTAAAATGATGAGCAATAATACCAACACCAAATTCTTTTAGAGGGACACTTTCCATTGAAGAGTTTATGGTTGAAACACTGTGCTGTTTTTCATATTTTAGATACCTTAAGACAAGGCCAGATTGGTTCAGTGGCTGAATGAGAAGGGAACTTTTTAAAGTCGGGGTGAAAGTCACTGTTATAAAGCTCAGGAAAATGATGTATCCCATTTACAATCTGGTCAAACCTTTGGTTGACATTCAGAATGGAGAAATGCTCCAAGAAGCTCCAAGCTGATCCAATTCCACCATCTAAACACCATTTTCTCTGCTAACAGAACCATGTTATCCTTATAATAGTCTTAGTGATTAAGCTATAGAGATAATGATAACACAAGATGCATATTGTATCCTTTCTGAGTCTTTTCTACAAGCTAACAGAAAAGTTAATATTTTCAGCAACATTGCCCTGACTCAGAATTTTCCAGTGAAGCTTGGAATTTGAAAACTTCAAGCTGGGAATTCATGGAGAGGTTGTTCATATTCATTTAGATTGGCATTGGGACATTCTTCTCCAGAAGAATAGATACATCTTACTAGCTAGCAGTCATAGCCCTAATGGCTGACCACTTATAACAGTAATGGCAACTGAGAATTCTCCATGAAACTTTTATAAACTAATTTTTTAAAACAAATAATATTTGATCAATGCCACTTAATGTAAGCAAAACATATAGTACTTAAGCCAAAGTTCTACAAGGTACTACACATTCAATGGACAAATGGCATATAGATCTTTACTTTTTAAAAGAAAAGAAACATAGGAAAAGTTTATCAACCCTTCAACTGGCATTCTGACCCAAACCTTGTTCAAATTAAACAGACACAAATTGTGTATAAAAGCAAACCTTTTTTAATGCGGCACTGGGAATTCAGTGCATTCCCAGCCAAGAGACATGTAAACCTAATTGTCCGATATCAAAAGCAAGTCCTTTCAAGGTTGCAAAAGGCTGCCAAGAATAGAAGACTAATCCACTGACAAGTTTCAAAAACAAACTGGAGTAAGCAGGGATTCAACGAGGTCTATGAGTCTAAATAACTTCTTTGCTTCCTGCAAAAAACACATCCCCGAGGGCTGGTTTTTATCCCTTATGGGACAGGCCATCATCTTCCAGCCTTACTCCTGAGTTGCCCTTGCTGCTTCAGCTGCTCTTTCCTTCGGCAGCTCTGTATGCACTGGGAACAGGTCCTCTGCATCACTGCTGCCAGACTCCACAAGCTCCAAAGGCAGCACCAGATAGCCCTGGCCCCATCCCTGCATCACACGCAGGCCCCTCACCCAAATCCTTGCTATCAGAGACCTTTGTTGTCTGCACCTGCTGCCAGTGAACCACAACAACTGGGTTGCAATCACAATAGAGAACTGTTTGTAATTAATGCAATTTATAAAGCTTCTTGGCTTTTGGATTCCAAAAACATAAGTAAATAGTTAACATGGTTCCACAAACTGAATCTAACTCAGTTCTTTCTGTAAGCAAGTTATCTCCTCTCTGTTAAAACTAATACCTTCCTTTATTCCAAAGCAATATAAGATTAAAGTCCCTAACAGTGATATCTGAATGAATCTAATTGTAAGAAATAATTGTTAACTGGATAAGAACTGTTGTGGTAATTCTTTTCAACGACAGAGAAGACAAAATGACTTGTGTGTTTGAGGAGATGGAAGTGGTGCAAATCATATTAGGGTTATGTCACAAAATACTTATTTGAATCAAATGCTTATTTGAAAACTGAGTTACAGATTAGAACAAAAAAAGAAGTGTTGATATAATCAAACTGAGGAAATATGTGAAGACTACAGTGTGCCCTTGTGACAATCATACTGATTATTGATATTAAATGAACATGACCAGAAGAGGTGCCTAATAGTAGGTAGCTGAGTGGAATGGAACTTTAGTATGAATTGAGAGAGAAGAGAGAAATAGAAACAATTTCAAAGGACTTTAGGAGTTGGGTTTTTTGAAATCTAGGTAAACAAATATGTAGATAATAGAAATAAAAGTAGATTTCCATTCAAACTACATTGGAATTTTCCGAAGACTATCTCTGTTTAATGATATTTCATGCTATTTCAGCCCATTACTACAAAAAATAAAGAGTAGAACTCTTTCTTGGCCAAGTGTGATTGGAAACACAAGGAATTTGTCTTGGGGCAAATGCTCTCAGTATACATAAAAGAAAAGATACATTCATCAAGCGTCAAGAATCAGAAGGTACATCACTTAATAATAGTCATAGGGTACAATAAGCAATCAAATCATATTGAGTGTGTTCAGTTCCAGATTGTTCCGGTTACACCACGAGGCAAGTTGTACAAACTCCTGTCTGTCTGCAGATTCATTGTTGTCTCAAATGAGACCAATCACTGTTGTGTCATCAGCAAACTTCAGTATTTTAACAGATGGATTGTTTGAGATGCAGTCATTGGTACATAGGGAGAAGAGAAGTGGAGAAAGCACACAGCGGTGCTGTGTTAATTGTACAGGTATCAGATGTGATTCTGCCTAGCTTCACCTGTGTATTCAGGTACCGCTAGCTAAATTTAGTAAGAAGAATGTCTGGAATGTTGGTATTGAATGCTGAACTGAAGTCTACAAAGAGGACCCTTGTGTAAGTATTTGGAGATTCAAGGTGTTGCAGGATGTAGTGCAGAGCCATACTAACAGCATCATCTGTCAATCTATTTGTTCAATATGCAAAGTGCATGGGATCTAATAGCGGATCCATGATGGTTTTCAGGTGGGACAGCACTAGCCTTTCAAAGATTTTCATAACAACAGATGTTAGAGCAACTGGTCTGTAGTCATTCAGTTCCTTGATGGAGGGCTTCTTTGGCACTGGGATGATAGTAGAGCGTTTGAAGCAAAGATATTAGGTTTTGAAGAAACATTTTGATTTGATGAAGTTTTGACTCAATAATCCCACAAAGGAGATCCATGAAGTGAAACAAGAATTTCCCCATAAAGGAGATTCATCAGATGAAACAAGCTGTAAATTAAAAAAGGTAACTCCCAGTAGGAGGTAACAATGCTTCCTTCCAGAGCTTTCCAGATTGAATGAATTTCCTATTGTTGATGCATGTTGATGTTATCTAGTTCGGGTAATGAAATGTTTGCAAGAAAACAACCAAACACAGAGAGTACCAAAGACTCCTAATTTCCTACTGTTTTGTATGAAAGAGGGTGATGCACGATATGGACACTTTGATATTGACAACTGCCAAACAATTTAATCTTGTACTAAACTCTTTCATTATCAGAGTTTCCTTGGAGTGGCAATATTAACATTTTCTGTTACATTTTTCAAATACGCCACAAGCTTTAATATAGTTTGTACTAATTAATGCTACATTTCTGAAATGTAATATACTGTAACTGGAAATTAAATTTAGCCTTCAGTATTCTGAATATAGATTCAAACTGCTCTTACTGGTAGTTTTAAAGTTTACATGGCTGCAACATGTCTCTTGAGATTAAGTGAATAGATACCAGGCTAATTCAGTTGCTGGCCAAACATTTACTGTTGTAAAATAAGGGCATAGCAATACTGCAATTTCATCTTTTGTTGTGCCCTCATTGTGTCTTCCTCTGTGGTCTGTGAATCTTTGTGATACTGTGTCTCACATTACTATCAGGTTACAACCTTGATATAGTAGCCAAGCCCTGCCAGGAATGAGAATGTTCTTTCCAAGAGAGGCTTGGAAAGTCTTTTAGCTATGTCAATCTTCTAGGCACTACAATTATCAGAAGCATACAGAGCGACACCTCCCAACAAGGCTTCTTCCAAAAAAGCAAAATTTGGAAGATTCTTCCAAGTCTTGCTTTTTAGAAAAAAAATCCAAATTATGTCCACATGCTTCCCTGTCTATGTACTATAGACCAGTGATGAGCGGAAGCTTGTCCATATGCCATTTTGCTAGATAATTTGGAAGCCATTGAAATTGTCCTCTTTCACCCATAACTGTCTTTGTTCTAAAAGATGTACAGCAAAAACATTAAACCACTAGATTATATTTTTAAATTATTGTATTTCTTCAGTGGCTTATCTTATAGATATAATAGGAACATAAATAAAATTTTGAAAAAATGTGAAGATTCACAGATATTCTGTTAGAAAACTGTAGGATTATATAATATTTTTTTGTTAAATAATTATTAGGTGCTTAAAATTTGCCTCAAAACACTTTAAAAGTTATATAGACTATGCTGTAAAGGTCAATAACCTTCCTATGAAACCCAACCAAAATAGCAACAAACCCCACAATATTTAATAGATTGCAGGGTTTTGGTGCTTTTATTTATATTTGAAATATGAGTTAGGCTTGTAGGAAAATACTGAGGATGTTCTCTACCTCAATATATCTGTAAATGTAATATACTCAGTACAGACATTAAATCTGCTTTAAGTTAGAGGCAGTGAGGCTGGGAGAAGTAGATTTATTCAAATGGATAATGAGCTGAACATCTTCCATTTTTATGGATGTCCTAGCTAAGGGGTATCTCCAAATGCTTTATATAGTGTTCATCAGTATCTTAAGATCCGGATTATGACTTTCATCTTAAAATTGCAAACCTTGATTTACAAGCTCCCCATGTAATCAGCCACATTAAATTTAGGGGTTCCCTAATTAGCTTTCACTCCATATGGCAAATAAACAAACAAACAGAAAGCTTGGAAGTGCAGCTTTTACTGCTTTTTTCAAAGGCTTTACACTATATTTCCTATGGCTGAATATCAATGCTTTGTTTGTTCCGTTTAGTAAATTTGCGCGGTGTATTTTAAAACTGTTGGAACCTAACCTTGTAGCAGTTTAATTATTTGGTACATCGGTATTTTAGTATCAGTTTAAATAATACAGGACTGATTTAAAGTGTATTTGTTAGCAGATGGGCTTGAATAAAATAAGAAATATAAATATTTCAATTTAAAAAATGGGTTGATAAAGTTCAGATCAAAAGAAGAAATCCCTTCATTGCTAGCATGCTTCAATCAGCTTTCTCTGCCTGATTATAGAGAAACTTCAGCCCCACAGCAGATATCCAGATGCTGTGGTTTAACAGTCAATGCATATGACCTATCAGTTCCTAAGCTGCCCTAGGAAGGCAATTTTCCAACCATACTGAATTTAAGAAAAGCCATGAATGAATATCATAACTTTTTTCAATCTTAAGATAAAACAACGTTAGATTTTATATGACATGCTACAATCAAATGTTAAGAAATGTAGAAATTATATATTTTAAGGCTTCCAAATAGAACATTAATTTCATAACTCAAAATGATTCTTTTTTCTTATTATTAAGAAAAAAAAATAGCATTTCATTTCTCTCTCTCGCTGCTCTGTCTGAGAGAAAGTACTACCAATCATTGTGACATTACCACTTTCTAAACATCTGGTAAATTTTACCTTTCTTGCATAGGTGGAAGTTGTATCCAGCTGTTAAACCTAGGATCATACCGGCTGACAAAGTTTGTACTGTGTTTGCCTGTAAAGAGATTAATTTCACATTTAGCTCCTTGCTTTTTGAAGGACTGACTCAAAGCCTTTTGTTGCTTGAAGATCAAAATGGAAAAAAAAAATTCTGTTCACATACAAATGATTAGGCTGACCAAATAAACTTCTCATTCCAGTATTAGGATGTACAGTAGGACTAGCAATGCTTTGAACCTAATCCAGAATAATAAGAAGGGGCACACACATGTAACTTATTAAACCAGCCATATTTGTTTCTCAGATAGTATAGGAGTAAGTAGCGTTCTTCATAACATCTGAATAGATGAACATAAGACTTCCATTTTTCATTACTGTTCCATGCCCCTGAGCATTTGCCATTTGCCTCATTCTGTTTTAATGGTAGAGTGGCTGCTGATGCTGTATGATTTGCAAGTCACAGTTTTATAGTATCAGTCTTTTACTTGTGAATGACAATTACAGATGTTTTTATTTAGACCGATAAAAAATTAACAACACTTCCCTGCAGCTTTATCTAATCAAATTTATTTAGTCAAATATGAAAAAACATTAGTTATTACTTCACCCTGTATTTCATAAGGATTTCTATATGCCAGTCAAGAACGCCTCCAAGATATTAAGCTATATTGAATGCATTGCTATATTCTTATTAACATCCAAAGAAAGACTTGAGCAAGGAGAGTGCATTACAATTTATGTTTGATATCTGAGCCTTCAATGCAGAAATTTTAAAAAATTATTCCTTGCATGCAACTTACAATTTATAGCATAACTACACCACAGTTAAATCATGTATTTCTCTTTCAAAACCATGATGCTTACAAAGTGCTTTTTTCATGGGAATTAAATTCAAATTTCAGTGCCAACGAAATATAGATTTTTGGCATTCAAAACTAATCATAATTTGATTTATATTTTGTAGTTATGTCATGTGATTTGGATTCTTTCATACTTCTAAGGAGCACTAAGGAGTCCCTTATTTATATGAATTTCTAACTCCTATTAACACAAGTTACCCAGAAATACTGTCTGTCATGTCAATCAGTACCTCCCAGGATAATTCCATTTCTCTGAGAATATTAATTCTCTTTTCCCTTCATCTATACCTGTCCCTTCCAAATCTCCCATTTATTATTATTAATCTTTCATCTTCCACTTATACCTTCTCCATTTCTCTCCTTCTAGTTCTTCTTTGTCTGTCTTCTGATATACAGAAATTGATATAAGAAATTTGTTTACACAAAACTAAGTATGAGCTAAAGAAGATTTTTGTTCTTTGCTGATAAATGGTAAGCAAAGCTGTTGAGCATGTATATTTATTGTACCCCATATATCACTCCTAAAATACATCTTTGTCAGAAAGATGACTCCTTGTTTTCTGTTGTTGAAGTAGGGGTACTTAAATTTATTTACAAATTATGAAAAAAAAGTCAAACCTTATGTCCAGGTTTTAAAAATGGAAGCAAAGGGAAAATTCCTTGGTTTCAGGTTTTTCAGCATCATGTTATCATGTCCCTTCCTATGGGTCACCAGAATATTCTGTGTAGTTTTCTTGTAGCTTTCATCAGGAAACATGAACATCAAGGTTAAAAGCTGGGAGAAACAGTTTTTTGATCTTCCAAATCCATTTCTGGAGTTTGAGAAGAAAAATCAATAAAGTATTTCTCCATCGTAATTTCATCTACTGTTATGTAATGTGCTCCAAGGCTTGGTATGTTCTCCCCTCCTCTTGTTTAACATCTTCATAAAGCTGCCAGAAAGGTGTTTCAACAGTTTGGGTGAATCTGCTGCTAATGCCCAGCTTTTTTATCTCTACCCCAGGCCATTTTGATGATACAACAGAAGTCTCATCTTAGTGCCTGAAGGCTGTGCACAACAGGCTGAAGGGGCACAACAGGCTTCAACTCAACCCGTATAAAATTGTGTAGTTTTGGGGACTTTCTATTCTGGGATCCTTCCATTGTTATTTCTGGATGTGGTAACACTGTCTCAGGTAGAAGTAGTGAGCAACTTAGGATCTTCCCAGACCCTTGGCTCCTGCTCAAAGAACCAGTGGGAGTTATGGATAGGAGGGTCTTTGTATGTCTTCATGTTATGTATCAGTTGTGCCCATTCAGAGATCAGGATGTCATGATCACTCATGCTCCTTGTCACCTCCCGTTTGGATGACTATTATGTGCTGTGCCTGGGGCTGCCCTTGAAGAGCATTCATAAACTTCAGTTCAGGCAGCATATGGCAGCACAAGTAATTAGTGGTACAGGTAGTCCTTGACAGTTCATTTAGTCACCATTTAAAGTTCAACGGCACTGAAAAAATGACTTTTTCCCCACTTTTCATACTCATGACCGTTGCAGCATCTCCATGGTAGGTATGATCAAAATTCAGATGCTTGGCAAGTGGTTTGTACTTATGGTGGTTGCAGTGTCCTGGGGCCATGTGATCAGCTTTTGCAAACTTCTGACAATCCCAGTCAATGTGGAACCCAGATTCACTTAACAACCATGTTACTAATTTAATCAATGCAATGATTTATGTAACAACTGTGACAAGAAAAGTTGTAAAATGGAACAAAACTCTCTTAACGTATGTTTCATTTAGCAACATAAATCAATTGTGGTTGTAAGTCGAGGACTAACTGTACTAGCTATATGGGGCATGTAACACCACTGCATCACCATTATCAGTTTGCTTCCAGATGCAGTTCAACATTCTGGTAATTACCTTTAAAAAACCTACACCCATGATGGTGAACCTTTGGCACGCGTGCCAGAGGTGACATGCAGGGCCTTCTCTATGGGCATGTGAGCAGTCGCCCTAGCTCTGCTCTGCCGTGCATGTGTACATACACCTCTCAACTGGTCTTTGGATCTCTGCCACACATGCACGGAGGACATGCGTGGGGCAGGGCACATGCATGGGATGCACATGCATGCACGATGGTGCATGTGCAGGGGACATGTGCACATGCATGGGGGCAAAGTGCATGCATGGGGGATGCATGCGTATTGCATTTTGGAATGCATGGGCTATGCGCACTCAGTGCTGAAAAAGTTAGTCATCACTGCCCTCTATGGCTTGGGCCTGGATTACTTATGGGACCATTTCAAACTGACTGTTTTTACCCATCTTGTCAAATCTAGCAAGTGAGGCATTCCATCAATTAAGAAGTGTTGGCTGAGCCCCCTGGGGAAAAAAAGCCTTTTCTGCTGTGGTGCCATCTTCTGGAACATCACCCTTCCTGAAATTAGGCTGGCCTCCAATCTGCTGACCCTTTGGAAGGCTCTGATTCTGTGGCTGATCCTGGAGTCCTGTATGTGAAATGGAGCACATTTTGTGGTCATGATCCTATGATTCTCTAAGTATTATGCAGTTTATTTCTTGATTGAGTTTAATATTTTGGTTCTAATATATTTTGGTTCTAATGTTATAAGCCTCCTAGTTATGTACTTGAGATGACCAAACAAACAAACAAACAAATGGCTAAACAAACAAACTAGCCAAAAACAAAACCAACAATTTCAATTTGAGTGAAATAACTCAGAAATTATCCTTCTGAATTTAGTGTAGCAGTTGGGGAGACCTACCATCCAAATAGTCTAATGTAGGTGTTTGCACATTTTTTTGATTAAAGAAATTCAATAACATCAACCTTCAGGTAAGCTCTATAGCATATACTTCTATAAATAAATTATCTGTAATCTTTTTTCAGAATAGCTTGTTAAGAACAGACTGCAAAAGTAATTTTTTTCCAAATCACTGACTTAAATAAATAATTTTTAAATCTCTATTGAAATAATGCTATTAGAGAAGATTGCTTAGCTTAGTTTATAAAGAAATGAACAGATGTAATGCTTTGATACAGTTTGGTTTAGCACAGATGCTGCAATGGGCTTTTCAAATAAAATATATGCAGTATATGTAATTTCAGCTGGATCTTCTGGCATTTTGAAGTGAAAATGTGTACCTGCAAGCTGTTTTATACTTTCTAAGTCATAATTATCTATGTTACACAGACTGCTACAGCTGCAACTCTGCCTTTATGTACGAGCCTTTCAATAATGTCTTGACAATATTCTAAATTTTGCAAGGCATATTGTTCTTTTGCTTTGTTCAAAAGCCTGTTAAATGATTTCATTTCCCTCCACAGAAAATTTATAAAGTAATCTCGTTAAAAAGCCCTTACCATAATCATTATGTAAATCACTGATAAGACTAGAGATGCAGGAGTACCAGAAAAATCTGAAGGCATTTGAGAATTTTACATGATCATATCAGATTGGCACTAGAAAAAAAAGTGAGTAATGGAAACACAAGAAATATAAAGGTACACAAAAACATTGATACAATTTTAAACAATTCTCACCAAATGTCTTAATTAAGGAATAAATATTCAAACATTTTAGAGATCATGAGTGAATACCGGAAATACTGAAATCCCAAATCAGTGATGTAACTGTAATTAGAGGGGCAACTCATGAAATTAGTTTCCACTTTCTATTCTCCCATCATAAGGTAGAAGTATTCTGCTAAAGCGGAAGGGTTTGATTGTTGAATTAAAAAAGTGATTTGGAGTACAGAAGCTTGTTGCTTTAATTTCTTTCGTTAGACATATATGTGCATGTAACAGTTTACATAGCGATTTTAAGAGATTATCCTTCTAATACAATACTTTCAAGCTTCATATTAGCATATATATTTGGTTTTAAATATGTAGAATTTATGCATATGTTTCTGCAGTAACTGCAACTGGATCTATAAAAAATGCTTGTGTTGTGGATCCTCTCTTTATACATGCATAGATTTTGAAACATACACCTTCATGTTTTAATAGGCCTAAAAAATTGTGTTGTAATTTGATAATTAGAACTCTGTGTTCTAATTTGTTCTTCTACAACTATGTAATGTTGGACAATCAATGATTCAAAGATGAGGCTTTATTGCCATAAATGAATTTTAAATCGCAGCCGAAATCATTGGTATATAATCTGAAGCCCAAGAAAGTTGCTCAAGGTTGCTTCTAGATTCCGAGTATTTCCTTCAGTGTTTTCTGATTTTATTTTAGCATTAAATAATCTGCTCTTCTGATCTGATCAGATGAGATTAGAGCGTGAGATGGGGCAAATCAATTTATAAAAATGAAGGAAAATTACCATACTGCTATTTCATGTATAAGTAGCAGTTCATGGATTTCCTACCCATTAGTTATTTGTGTGGAGGATGTTATTTATGTATTTCTTCATAGTTCAACTAATTATTGCATACGTACCATTAGGATTCCACTGATCTTCTCCTCCCAGAACGAACAAGAAATTTTCTACTTCCACAACACAGTGATGGGCACTATTATATGGCATAACTGTGAATAAAGTAGATATATTTTATTAAGGTACATTTCAACAGTCGGTGTAATAGTATGGTTATTCTGATGATTTCAGGGAAGTTCAAATTTAGAATCCAATCTGGGTCAGTCACCAGGACCAGAGGTTTTCTTTTCTGAGCTTTTGGACTCATGCTGGAGCTTATCTTCATCAAACTTTTCTCTGGCAAAGTGTGTGCTATTGGAGTAAAGTTCCCTGAAGATGGGCTCCAGCACGAGTCCGAAAGCTCAGAAGAAAAAACTTCTGTCCCAGTGACTGACCCAGATTGGATCCTGCAACATTATCCTGTGAGACCTATATTTGCCTTCAAATTTAGACTTTAATGTTTTAGTCCCAGTAAATGCACTCAGTGATCTAAAACCTGCTGTGAATCAATCCTTATAACCTGTTTAGATGGTCAGTGGCATTGTCATATCTGCTTACTGTTCTGATCAGAACATTTTGTTCTGCATTTGCAACTCAAAGAAGTTTAGCAGGTTTGGAAAACTCCAGCATAATTGATATTTCAAAACAAAAGAGTTCAGAGAAATTTGTAACAGTTTCTGGCATTCTGTTATTTGAATGAGCTGCCACCATAGCTTCCTAAAGCATGCAGAAGGTCTCATCAGCATGCACAGCCAGTCTCATTATCAATTAGATTTTGGATTGAGGCAGTCTTAGAATCCACTCTGGACAAAGTTTAGTTTGCTAACAAAAAATTACAGTAAATATTGTATATGAACAGTACTCTACAAAATAGAAATGTTTCATAAAATGCAATAGTTAGAGAGTGCTCGATAATCATATAATACCCTTGGCCAAGATTCAGTCTGTAGGCAACATCTCCATATCAAAACTTCAAATGATTCAATAGCTTTCTCTCACACAGCAATATACATGCTGCATTCCATATAGTTTTCAGTTTCTAAATTAAGGTCCTGCTGATTTATTGCCTCCTCCAAATGTATATACTTAATTTCCTATACAATGTCATTAGCAGCACAATCAAACATTTTCCATCCCCTGAATCAGGAATCCCTTTGTTGAAAGAGCAACATTCCTTTAAAAATTGTTGTGGATAAGTTGTAACTATGAAGGGGAGAAAAATGAGACAGTCCGTTTTCTGATATGTTTTCCCTAAGGTTACAGAGGTACTAGAAAAAAATGAAGCATTAATGCCATAAAATGAATTGCTTTGTGGTATGTGGCACTATTAAACATCACATGTTGAAATGCATACTCACATAGCTAAATTGTACCACATGCAGCAGTTCTGGCTGGTTGTCACCAGTAGGAAAAATAATGTCCTTGTTCTGCTCATCATATGGGCACCTTAAATCTAGGTGAGGACAAATGGGGAAGTGATGTGCATGTATAGGCAGGGAACTTATTGCTTGACACGGATCAATAGAGCACTTAGGAAACCAGTGCAGTGGGAAATCAATATGACTCAGGGCCAGCTCTTACTTTGTGCTGTTTTGCCAGTGCCAAAAAAAGAGGTAGCCTATCTCACGCTTGAATTATTTTGGGTGATGTATCTCTCATTTCATTTGTTTTATTATCTTTTATTTTTCTTAGTGCAATTGAATGTAGCATATGCAAATAAAAATAAGAAATATGTGCAGCTTCCTTGCGTAGGACACATTTTCTTAAAGACCAGGTAGTCCCATTTAAGCTTCTTACTGTTCTTTTTTTTTTTTTTTTGCTGAAGCAATGATGAATAAGCAAGGTGCATATTTAGTTTCCAGTAAAGGTCAAATATCATTTTCATAGTCTGTGCTCATGCAGCTGTCTAAGCAAAAGCAACTGATAGGCAGGTAAGTTTAGTAAAAATGCATTAATTAACATTATATATTGGTGGTATATCTTACAAGCAACAGATACAATTAATGTGCTGTTTTATTTTAATTTGTGACAAATGACGAGCCAATTGTATCTTCATAGGAATTAATTTTCAGATGAAACTCATTGAACTCCAGTCGTGTTTTTGGTTGATATTGTACTGCAGTGCCCTTCAACAGCATATCCATGAGCCTTACCAAAATGATGTGATGTTATACTGAAAAATCATGCATCTGAAATAGTTGGGCCTATGAGTGAGCTTTAAATTTCAAACAATGCCAATTATCTGTTAATGTAATCGGCTGTACTACCCTTAAATTCAGTATTCTTAGGTAGGAGATAAATTACATGTGCATCTGATTATAGTATATCACATTGTTATATTTTAGTGGTTGAAGTATTTTCATGTTATTGAGCAAGTCTGTTGATATGCAGTGAAATGCAAACATAAGGCAAACAACTTATCAGAGCAGAGACTGAAAAACCTATAAGATTCTCTATATTATGATTTTGTGTCATTTCAAACTCTAAAGTAATAAGCAAAGAAAGGAAAGTCCAAGAATGTCAACTAAAAAGTCTAAAAATGTAATTTATGGAGATCATAGTACAACTCTCTACATTTTAGTTCAAATAAAGATTGAACATTGAATAGAATTGCAATATTTAAACAGAACAATGGAAAGGAGGATGAAATGATTTGGTGTAAGATATACGAATGTGCATGCCTAAAATAGCCATTTGAACTATGCAACACATATGGCTGAATTTTGGAGGACGTAACTTAATTTTTTTGTACTGCTGAGACAATCCTCTTGTGCTCCACAATACCATTCAACTGATCTTACAACAATTCACTAAGAATTCATGGGTGTAAATAATACAATGTACAGGCCAGTCTTCAGTCTAGTGATGCAAACCATCTCTTTCATTAATTGTATACTGTCTTCTGCTTTACTGATTTATTTTAATATGAGTCTCAGGCTCACTCATCTTTGCATTTCATTTCAGCTTAGGTGAGTACCTATTTTCCCCTCCAAAAAGGGATTTGAAAAGAAGTTTGAACGCCACGCTCAAACACAGCCCAGTGTGAGTTTTTAGCGTGTCAGTCAGTGAGTTAGAGGGAAAGGGTAAAGAGAAGCTAATCAGGATGAAATGAGATTAAAGGCTGTCTAATTTTACAGCAACTGTGATCCATCAGCCACTGTGAAAGTGACAGTGGAAATGAATGATGGAGACAGACAGGTGGGGCTGTACATTTCACTGATTTATCCTCAAATGCACTGGGCCTTATTTTATTGAGTGAACATGACCGCATTTATCATGACTGTCATCTAAACCCACTTCTCTCCATTTAAAAAGGTCACTTTACTAGAAAGAAGTAGGATAGAGCCACTTTCAAAAGTGATTCAAAAATTTAAGAACATGAGTTTATAAAGCTTTGCAAAGAAGCTCTCAGCTTTATTAAACAAAAGTGAAATGAAAGAATAAAGACCAATAAATAAGAGGACAATTTTAACACTTGAAAATACACATTTAAAAACAATCTTTGTTTTTTAATCCCAAGATTCTAAAATAAAGGTGCAATATTGGGCTAAATAGTACTCATTCAGAATTATATTCGAGATTTAACCTGGAAACAAGGAGAAACTTTCTGACAGTGAGAACAATCAACCAATGGAACAGCTTGCCTTCGAAAGTTGTGGGAATGCCATCACTTGAGACTTTCAGGAGGAGATTGGACTGCCATTTGTCAGAAATGGTGTAGGGTCTCCCACTTGGGTGGGGGGGTGGACTAGATGACCTACACGGTCCTTCCAACTCTTATTATCTGTATATAAAGTGTCTTATTCTGCAGGATGAGGAGCTTCTTCCAAGCAAAGCCAAACTTGATTTTTTCCAATAATTGTTTGAGAGGACATTCTACTCCTTCTACTATACATACTGATTGGACTGTAGGAGTATGTTTTTGTCTATCAAATTTAACCAATTTGTGAAAAATGAGGAAAAGTATCCAGCCAAAAATCAGGGAAAAGCAAAAGGGAAACATATTAAGGTACTGCATCGTATTTGTTGAACATACTGCTACTTCCAACCTTATATTCATTGCTAGTGCATTGCAACCAATAAAAAAGACAACACAGCTTGAAATAATATGAGCTCTGTCCCATATGAAACATGATTATCTAAATCCTACATTTACAAAAGAACTGAGAAAAATTAGTATTAATGTAGTTGCTAGCTAATTTAAGGATACACATGTTTTTTTAATATCATGTGAGATTTTTGCAAGAAATATAACATACCTAAAGTGGGAAATCCTAAAGATATTAACCTTTTTATTTTTGGAAGATGTAGGATTGGTACTTTAAAGGTAAAATATGTATACACTGACTATATCTCAAAGCCATGGCTTGTTTTTGCCAAGTTTAGCATGACACGGTACTGACCTTTGTCTACCTTGAAGAAAACCAAAGTTGGGGCTTTTAAAAATATATTAATGGCTTGGTTCTGTGGTTTTACACAGATGGACAAAGATAAAGTCCCTTGTTCATACCTTATGATAGGTTTGACTAACCATATCACAAATCCTTTTGGCCATTCTATTACAGCTGACTGTGACATACAAACTGGATATATTGATGAAAATGATTTTTTATAAAGCCCTTCTCTACTCAGTGGAAGGACATTCTACAAAGAATGATTTTCCTTCTCACCTTTCCCTGGTAAGATCTCTCTATCTGCCCTTGAAACAGGATTTTTAAAAAATGGAGGGGGGGGGAATTGGGTTTACTCATCAAAATGGAGAGAGATAATTGCTGAATGAAAAGATATACTGGCAACTTCCTCAGCATATATTATCAAGTTAATACTGGCACGAATGGTTTTTGCCTTGATTCATCCTATTCTCCCATTATTCGGAACTTTTCTTATGGTAAAATAATAAACAGTACATTTAACCAAGATTACAGATCTTTGGATGATGTTCTAGTGTTCTTTGTGATTTATGGATTACTGCATGCTGTTTTGCTGGAATTATTTTGACTCAAAAGTGACTCTTGGAAAAAGTCAATGTTCTCAAAACTTCTCCATGTCAAGACTGTTTCTCTGACTGTAGACTATTGGTACTCCATAGTTTAAAAATAAGTAGCTTTTCTAGATTGATGTTATCACTGAGTTTTTAATAGCAGGATATAATATGTCTGAATTGTGAGAACTTCATGGGATGAAGAAACCAAAGCTGAGAGATGTCTAATAGAGTAGGGTTGATTGTTTAATGAAGTACTTATACAATTGCCATGAACTATTCCTTTAACTGAATTCAATGCATGTTTGTGTGTGTGTGTGTGTGTGTATGCACATGTGTGAGAGAAAAATTGTGATTACTTTTCTACACTGGAATAGAATAACTTTATGAAACAAATAATAAACCTTGGTGTTATGTATTCACTCAAACTCCCTCAGTATAAATAGAAAGACCCATGAGAAGCTCAGATAAAATTCAGCTGCAAACATATGAAAAAAATGAGAAAATTCTAAGGAGGAATCAATTCTTAATTCTACTCCATAGAACTATAGGTCTTTTAAAACAAATCTATGTTTTTGTGTTAACACTGGAAACTATTTTCTGTTAAAATATGAAATATTATTGTTCAGAAATAAACACTCAAAATAATTCTATATAGACCATTGTATAAAGTGTGTACAGTGGAGAAAGTAGTATTTCCCTAAATATGTAGCAGTATGTGCTATTATGCAAGTTTGAAAAATAGCATTTCAAATTACAAATGGTACATATTATCAGTTGTTATACCTAGTTATAAAAGATCAGATCATGAATCATTGATTCAAATGATTTCCACGAAATTTTATGTTCATGCACTCACTAGTAATCCATACCATAATCAATGGAACAGATTTCCAGGGAAATAAAACCTTCAGTCCTATATCATGGACTACACATGCTGGATTCAGTGTTCATAAGATCTAGCAGTTCTTATTTTTGAGTAGCCATATGTGAGGTTACACTGTCAGCCTATCAAATTAATGATAATAGTTGTAGTATATTTGCTACCTTGGTTTTTTGTTTTAAAACTAGTCATCCCCTCATCTATTGCAATTGTAGAATAAACTAATAGATGGTTCACAGATGCCTTTCTGCCTATGGCCTACCTCAAGATGATTTGAATTATTGTATTAATCGGAATTTCCAGCCAACCAAAAACAAAGAAGTGAAATGCAACAAAAATGACATTGCTGATTTCTTTCTAGCAGTAAGCTTCTTGTTTGTTCCTCTTGTTCAATTTGAAGAGAATAAATCAAATGCACTGTACAGAAAATGTATATTTGGTGCTGATCCTGATAAGTAGTGAGCTCCTACACCTTCCATTGATTAAATTTAACACTAAATCCTAATTATCTGCTTTTCTTGTCTCAAACCCTATGCCAAAATTGGATGTGAATCAGTTCTTGATTTCTCTGGCAGTCCAAACACATCTGGTTTTAATTCTGCACTTCAGTGCTAGAAACAGAATTGCTTCTGTTTGCTGCCTTATGGCTGTCTCATGCATTACATTAAACAAGTTCCTGCATCTTCTCTGTTGGTTAGCTATATTTTTTTCTGTTTTCTTATGATCGAAATCAAACTATTAACACGTGGCTGGAATAGTAAGTCTGCAAAAGTTAATGAATTAAATAAAAAAATTTGCACTTTGAAAAAAATACACTAACTAAACACATGAAAATAAAACTGCAGATTTCAAATGCAACTCTGAATTGCAATACTTTAAATTTGATTCACAAGAGCTGCTTTGAAATTTCTCAGCACCTGTCTATAACTTATTAAAACAGCTATGTCCATTTATAGGACTGCAAAACTGCAGAAGCATCCCCAGAGCAGCCATATGATTGTAGGAAAAATATGGCTGATTTAATGAGTTACAAATAGGTAGCGAGTTTATTTTCCTTCACATTTTGAAGCATCTCTTGTGAATACAATTTTTCCATTAGATATCACATATATTTGCACAAAACGTAAGTACCGAACCAGAAGTAACACCAGTTGTATCTCACCCCTGTACAGTTTTGATATCTTTTTTCAAAGAAATGAGGTTCTTTGATACAATGCTGATGATCTGAAAAATGTCTGTTGTATAAAAGTGCCACTTTCCCCTATTTTTACAAAACTTCCTTCCCTCAAGGAATGCAAGAAGGTCCAAAAACCAAACAGAACGAAAATAACAACTGAAGAGAGAAGGTTTAACATGACACAGATTATGTCAACTATACATACCACAACTGAATATGTAGCAAGGAAAAAAGGTCATAAACCAGAAATAGATGTGCAGTTCTTGGCAAGTGCATTTGCTAACATTATAGCATCTTTAAAGCAGGATTTCAAGGGGACAACTATCACAGTCTATAAATCTGTAACATCTATCCCTAAATGGATCAATTTCTTTACCATTGCCAAAATGCCATGACAATTAGTTCACTGTTAAACTATGTGTGTATATGGTAGTGAAAAGTGCTGCTACAAAAGGCAGCATTACATTTTCTATTGGAGACCATATGAAAGAAGAGTACAGAATTTGAATCTGATGTCAGCACTGAAAGATGTGCAGTCAGTTTGAGGACAGCAGCCATGAACTGTGCACTTCTAACTTTGTGCCTGACCTCTAATGAAAAAATGTGTCTGCAGCACTCTACTCCCAATTGCCTGTTATCATTTTCTGATGTTCTCCAACAACAGCCGTCTGTTGGGAAAGCTTTTAATTTGTCAGCAAATTACAGCACTTGCTAGTGCCACTAGCAATTTGCTTGAAAGTGGTCATGCAGGCTGGAAATTTGGGGAATTGATATTCAATCCACATGAAGACACTGGGTTATAAAAGGTTGCCACAGGAGTGCTACCCTTCACAAGTGTAAAGTTGGATTGTGCAGTACTTAAAAGTCAGTCTGTAAAATATTATTTGGAATGACAGGTGCACAAATGTAGCACCTATCTGCAACAAATGAATGTGCCCTCACCTGCAATAGGTTGCAGACAGGTGTTAGGTTTGTGCTCCCATGAAATATCTCTTGAAGTTCAAATCTGAAACATAGCACAGCCCCAAGATACAGGATAAATGAGCAAAATTTAAGGCTAGGTCACACTGGCCGACGGATGCAAAATGTATGCAAAACGGACATAGCGGACGAGCAAATTTTCGGGGTTGGCTCCATCCGTTGTCATCCGTTCCAAAAAGTGGCAAAATTTGCATAAACAGAACGGAAAAGAAGGGACGTGGGTAGTATGTAGCAGGGATGTTAAAGGGGTGTTCATAGGAAGCCTAGAGGATGTATATAGGATGCAAACTATGCCCACAAACTGTCACTGCTCATCCTTTCATATTTCCGTGCGTACTAACGCTGTGTAGACATTCCGTGTAACTTTTGTGTTCCTCCCTCTTTCTATTTTTCAAGCTGCAGCGGATGTGAGTTAGCTGAGGATGCCCAGAGGATGCGAGAAGATACAGCGAGACGTTTACACGGATGATAAGCGGGACATAGAACGTTTGTTGCTCGTATATCATGGATTTACATCGTAACAACAGCAGAAAGTTCATCCGCTCAAAAAGTTTTGTGTCAGCTCAAAACTCTTGAGCGGTGAAATCTCAGTGGACGGATGCTCAAAGAATAGAGCGTATGAAACCACGTATGCAGTGGAGTACACAATGGATGCATGGCGTTTTCCAATCGATGGCAAGCTTTTTTTTAAATGTTTTACATCCTCTTTGCATCCGTTGGTGCAGTGTGACATTGGCTTTAGAAACAGCATTAAAACATTTTGCCTCTTTGGAACAAATGCAACAAAGTAACACAGCATATAGCTGGATAGATGGATGGATGATAGATATAAATAGCTAGATAGATACAGGAGAGGGAGGGGGGATATATATATATTGAGGATGCTTTCTGGTGCAAAACTTGTTAAAATGATATAATAACAATTACCAGAGATCCAAACAGATATAAAGCATATTCACCAGCTTTCTCTAATCTGACACATTTATAATATGTATTCAGTATAAGCTCCATGTATTCATCTTGTTCATTGTCATTTCCCATGAAATGGAAATTGGCTTATAGCTATAGATTTTTTCATTTTGTTTTTCAGTCTATTGATCTTCTCTTCTTTTGTGGTTCTTTTACCAGGAAAAAGGAACTTGCGTCATAAGGAAGTTAAGCAGATTTTATGGTCACTTCTGTTTTTAATGATTTTTATTCATTTGTTGCTTTTTTTTCCATCCCAAAGATCCAAGGTTTGGTTCTCAATATTCTCAAATGGGACTGAAAAAGTGTAGTTTGAAATCTGGGAAAGCAGCAACCAGTCAGTATGAAAACAATAATAATCTTAAATGTTAATGCTCATCTGATACAAAATAGCTCACATTTTAAGACTATGCATTTTATACTTTGTTGTGAACCATGTAGGAGAGCTGTTTTTGTCTATGCTAGCCAAAAGTCAGAAAAAATTGGGTAACACTTTTTAAAAAAACATACAGTCATTAAAGTATATATCTTACAGTATCAAACCATTACAGTGGTTAGTAAAATGCTCAGTGAAACCCTTTCCTTCACCGGGAGGGCCTTGCTCACCATCACTCATGTTTTGGTCATCTCCAAACCTATGGTTTGAATTGTGCATTCTGCAAGGGGCTGCTCCTGCAGACCACCCAGAAGCTATAACTGATTAGAATGTGGTAGCACATGAAGTGATGGTGTCCCTAGATTTTCCTTTGTAATATCAGTGTTGTGTGAGCTATGCAGGGTTCCAGTTTCCTTCCAATCCAATGCATAAAACATAAAGTATGCTCAGAATCCCATATTTGGCATGTGGATCTAGCCCAGAACTACAAAAAGGAGTTTAATTTAGCCCTTTGCTTCAAAAGAAGAGTTTGACTGAAACTGTTTTCAATTGAAGCAATCCTTCAAAAGTCCCTATATTCTTAATATATATTTTTAGCAGAAAACTGGAGAGTTTATTTCATACTTTAGCCACTAATATGAATAGATTTTTATAATTAATGTCACAATCTGACCATCAAATAATTTGCAAGTTTCATAATACATAAATTCACATTGTACTCCAATGACAATCCAAGATGATCCTTATCACTTAAGACTTAAACATTCCTAAAAACATTTATTTATATGCTTATGTAAAACATGTAGTAGTCCTCCTTTTTAAAAAATCCCAAAACATCAAGTTATACCAGTGCAAAGATCAGCATTCAGAAATTCCATTCCAACCAATGCAAATTACTTGTCAGTACACTTAGTTCATCTAGATATAAAATCCAGTCTTTCTTGTTGCAAGTAATAACATGAGAAAAATGATATTATAAAAGAAACCTCAGTAATAAAATTAATACCAAATAATTATATTCTTTTTGAATAGAATGCACCCTGATGTTTGGACAGCAGTTTAATTTTTTTCTTTCTTTCTTATCTAATTGGCTTTTTTAAAATGTTCGTTTATAGTAGGGTAAAAAAGCAAGGGTTTTAGACCCAGTTCATCCTTATCATTTTAACAAGTACAACAAGACAAAAGCATTAAAGTAAAATTAATCATGTCAGAGGATTTTAGCAAAAACAAGTGAGATCATGCAGAAAGCATCGCTTTGTCTACTGAAGTCTCGCTCTGATTAAAAACATATAATGAAAGTAAAAGTGATACATCATTGCCTTAGTGGCTGGATTTTTTAAAGAACTATACAGCTTTGAATAACTCTGTCTCTTATAGGTAACAATTACTTTAGTTCATTTCCAACAAATAAAGCAATTCCTCCAAAATCCTTTTGGTAATTGAAATTTGCCTCAATCATTTTAAAATAAATTATTTTTTAGAACTGAACAAACTGCTGCAGATTTTATATAACACAACTAAAAGTCTAAGCATTGGTACTGTATCTGATTTTTATTTGAACAATTTTATTGATAAGCCAAGACAAATTTATTTATTTATATCCTCCCTTTATTATTTTTACAAATAATTCAAGGCAGCAAATATATCCGGCACACCTATTTTCTCCACAACACCAACCCTGAGAGTTGAGTTGGCTGAGGGAGAGTGACTGGCCCAAGGTCACCCAGCTGCCTTTCATGGCTAAGGTGAGACTAGAATTCACAGTCTCCTGCTTTTCTAGCTCGGTGCTTTAAGCTGGCACCAAACTGGCTCTCTAATTAATTTCAATGTTCAACTTAAAAAAAAAATCAATTTGCTTCACAATCTTATGCATATTTCTTGGAACTATTCTTCACTGAATTCACTGGTATTTGCTCACAGGTAAGTGGGTACAGATTTGAAGCTTTAAATTTTAATTAATCATATATTTATGCTGATAAAGGTGCTAACAATGAAGTTTTGTGCTGCTCACCTGAATCACCTAATTATGTCATGGCTAATGCTAATTTATATAAAATGCATGTCTATGCATGGAAACAGTAGATGGGTAAGCAAAGCACCACTTTTTACTCATATTTAGTTCTCTTTACAAAGGTGGAATTTTCTTCTGCTTGAAATGTTGGGATCATTTTATGGAAGTCAAATTTTAAATACATGTGAAATGCATTTCTGCTTGATTTATTCAGTTTGTTAAGGATTTATTGGAGGATACTGGCATAGATCTGACAATTGATCCTTGATGTTCATCCTTGATGTTTTTAAGTAATTGATAACAATGAACAGTTTGGAATACAGGTAACACTCAACTTACTTACCACACTTGGGACTGGAATTTCCATCATAGGTCATTGTGGTCATCAGTCTAGTCACAATGTGACTGGATCTGATTTTATAACCATTTTATGATGGTTAGCTGAATCACTGAGGACATTAAGAATATCATGTAGCTATTAAGTAAATGCAGCTTTCTCAATTGATTTTTTTTTACCAGAAACTAGCAAAATATGTCACAAATTGTGGTCATGTGATTGCAGAACACTACAGTCATAAATGTGAGCCAGTTTCCATGTATCATGTGACTTCAGGGTGGGACAGTTTCTGATGGTTGTACATGCAAATTCAGATCGTAAGTGACTTTCTGGGGCCACTGTTAAACAAGCAATCATAAGTCAAGGACTTCTTGTACTGAATGAAGTTACTGTGGAGTTTGTCAGATATTTAAGCCCATTGCTTTTGCCACCTGCAAAATAAATGCACTACATAGAACATGTTATTTTGAGATGACAGAGCTCTGGATTAATTACCCACCATCAGATTTAGCAAAAGAATAAAGGTTGGTCAGATGGGCAATATCAATTTGACAGAATCAGTTGCTAGGTTGCCCAATGTTGGCAGTCATTTGTGGAAATCACTTTCCTTCCATCAAAGGCTATCTAAGCTGAAGTTGTTGTAAGGATAAAAATGAAGAGAGATTCCCCCTATAAGAAGATTACTGTTCCTATTTTCTCAGCATTGCAGAAGTAAATGAATAGAAACGGTGATGTAGAACATGCTGCTGGAAGCAATTGAAACTTTGGAATCACAGACAGCACCTCAGTTGGAATCACCAGAATAGCTGATTCTGTCAGCTACTTCTCCTTTTTCTTTATATGACCAAAATGATGTTTAGAGGAATTTTTCTTCATGTTATTCTACTCTGATTTGTTCAAAGACAATAACAAATCAAGGATTCCTCTGAATGCCAGAGGTCACTGGACTGAGTTTGTCAATGAAGTTGGCAGTGGCATTTACTATTGCTAAACTAACTGTTCCACAGAATCTAACAGCCTGGAACAGATGTATGGTTGAAGATGTTACTGGCCTGCAACACTTTCTCCCATAGCAATGCTGAAAAACCAGGCAGAGAAATTCCTCATTGTTTTCTTGATGGACTTTTAGGAAGGAATACATATCTTCACGTCTTGGCCTTTCCAAATACAAAGCAAACAGAAGAAATGGACATCAGATGGTAGTAATGTACAACTGCACTTCTGAGTGTTTGCAAAACAACCATAAAGTCTTGAGAATGGGGGTAGGGGAACCACTGCATGAAAGCCTGCATTTTACACTCAATCTCTCCAAAGTGAAATGAAAACAAAAATAATGAAATAATGAAAATAATGAAAGAGATTAAGAGTAAATATAATTAAGCAAAGGAAAGATTTTCAGCTTCACACTTGATGGAAAATATGCAAAGGCTTTCCTGCTGATCAGAGAAAACTGAGAGGAAATGAGGAAAATCTTAGATCATTAAGTTCTATCGAAGTCTCTGGAGCTGTAGAAGATGCCCAAAATGACTATGTATAGATAGACACAGAACACAAATATGCAATATCACACAGACCCAAATGAAATCCTTAATAGTTTTTATGAATTATGCAAGGCAAAGGATTTTTTTTAATTTTCAAAAACTAGTATAAGCCCACTCAACTTGTAATTTTTTTACATGGTACTGGGTATGCTAGTTTATATGGAAACTGAAAGATTTGATATATTTATGCCACTTTATGAAATAAAGTCAACTGAAGCAAGTTAAATGTTAGTTTTCCCTGTGGAGGTAAAAAAATACAGAAGGAAACTATTCTTCTCTCTTGCATCCATCCCCAATCATGGTTCCATTTGATGTGCTCCATACATAGTTCCAACACATTTTTCATCTTTATATAAAACAATAAATCATTAATCCTTTATGTTTATGCTCCCTCACTCCTGTCCAATTTCACAGGCACATAAATTCTGAGTCATACTATACATATATTGCTTATTGAAATTACACTGATAAGCTGCTACATCAAATATCACATAAAAGGGTTTCTGCATCTGCAATGGAAGTTACCTTTGTTCTTCTTCCTCCTACAAACGAGCTTACACCCCAAATCTACTCCAGAGTCTTCCCCAACTCTCTGCAGCAGATTTAAAACTGCATAAATATGTCCATCCATCCTATTATTACTTATGGATCAACCAGGGGTCTGACAGAGGTCTCTGATAGAGATGGTTTTGTGATGTTCCACTTTGCTCACATAAATTTATATGGAAGGTAAGATACTCGGCAAGATAATATGAAAACTAAGTGTAAAACCTTAACAAATTAGAAACTTTGATAGGAACTTATTCATGAGATAACAATCTCATCACCAAATTGATTATTGCTACTGAAGTCTACTGGTGAAATGAGAATAGACTACATGTGACATAAACATATTTTTAAAAAAGCTTTGATCTGCTGAATTAAAATGGGAAACTGGGATCACCGTAACATCTTGAATTCCTAAGATATTAATGAAAATATTCCTTCAGTATTGAATTCTTAAGTCTGGAAAGAATACAGTATATTTACCAGCATTAAATCAAATTAATCAATGTCAAATTTAAAAGACAGCAAAAGTATATTTCTAAACTTGCAGAGTAATACACATAACTATATGGATATAAAATTGACCCAAAAAGAAATTGGGAGATAAATAATATTTTAATTAAAGATTGCATTACCTTATGCTAATGGAAGAGATATCCTTCTGGGGCCTTGTTTTCATCAGCAGAAGTAGTTAATAAAACTGTCCATGAAACAAGTTACCTCAAATATGGCAATAGACAGAGGAGAGGAAATGACAGAGCTGACAAGCATAAAATACATAATTCTTCTTGAACTTACCAAGCCTTCTCAGGAACTGCTTCTTTAGACCATTTTAGTTCTCCCTTTGTCCTGACTAAAAATAAGCAGAACTGTGGGAAGTTCAGCTTGGATGAAAAATTTACAGAGAGTGAATGTAGAAAGGATAACTATATCTTCCACTTTTTCAAATCCCTTTTCTTGTATCTTGCATAAGTATATCACCCAAAGTCTTAAACAGGGCTTGATAAAATAAAATAAATCATTTTTAATTTTGTTTTTTTAAATGTTAAGATTAATGATAGTTTCCTGTGTTCAGAGTTAGCAAGCTGAAATTAATGAAGACTGAAGCTAAAATTTTTGCATACCTAACAATCGTATTAGAGAAAGGGGAAGAAAATTGGCTCTTATAGCTTACAAATATAACCACACATTTTAATTTTCCCATCACTTGAGAAAATTCTATTTTTTACATAGCACAGAGGTTGCTTTAATCTGCCTTGAAGAAGGCAATGGTTAAAGTTGGGTGTCAGCATATTGAAGATAATTAGCCATAAATGGATGGATGACTTCTCAGTGGTTTCATGTAGATGATAAATAAAATGGGGAGGATGAACAAACCCCTGAAGCACCTCACCTAATTGTCCAAGAGCTTGTATTCTTCCTCTCAACACCAAACTCTCCACTCAGGATGGAACTACATAAAGGCAGCCGTAAGTGATGCCCAAAAAGGCACTATGACTGATAAAACATAACATGGAGAGGCACTCTCCTAAAACTCATGGGAAGGGATCCAGATATTCCAGTTTATCTAAAGTTTCTCTGGTTGAAATTAAGTTTTCACTGAACAAGAAACAATAGTTTGGAGACTGATAATAATTATGTAAAATAGTTGAGTCTAAGTGTTGCTTTTTGGAGGACAAGGCACACCATTGCCTCCTTCAAGGCAGATTAAAGCAACCTCTGTGCTATGTAAAAAATAGAATTTTCTCAGGCCAAATAACAATTTAACTCTTTACTTCCTGAAGTTATAATGGGGTGAACAGGTGAACCTAATTTCAGCAACATGGAATTAATGCTGATTTCAGCAACCATTTTCTGGATGGTTCATCTATTACTCCAGATATAGCTGAACATCCCATGAAGGAGCTGGGATGCAATCTGGAAGTTCTCATGGACTTACATCTTCTACTGAAACACCACATGAAAACTATGCCTAGGAAAATATCTGACCTTTTGTGAACCAGCCAACTGCATTTTTCACTGGAATAGCAGGTGCTGAAGATAGTGACTCATACCCTTCTAATCTCTTGGTTAAACTACTGCAATTTGTTAGGACAGTCCTGACTTACAATCGGTCCTCACACTTACAATTATTAACTTAGGTTCTTGGCCATCAGCATGTATTTATGATAGTTGCATCATCTTGGAAACAGATGATCACCATTTGTAATTTTCCCAGCTGGCTTCCAACATGCAAAACCAATGGGGGAAGCGAGATCCACTTAATGACTATGGTGATTCACTTAATACCATGGTAAAAAAGGCATAATCTGTAATTCACTGAATAACTGTGTCACTGAGTGATGGAAATTCTGATCCTAATTGTGGTCATAAGTCAAGGACTACCTGCATGTTGGTAACATATTGAGGTAAGTTGGATTGGAAGAAGACCACTGGAATTATAACATTGCAGGAAGAAACATCAATAACTTGCTCTATGTTGATATTGCTATTCCAATAGCTGAAATGCAAATGATCCGTAAACTCTAATTATGAGAATCAAGGAGTACCGTAAACTTACAAAGACGAACTAATGACAAATATAGCAACCACTCTTAAACTGACACTTAAGAAATGGTACATAGTTTCTGCCTTTTAGGAACAATCATTAACAGTAAAAATAAGCTGTTAAAAATATGTCTTAGATCAGCACTTGGTAAAGCAAGCCGGGAAGGCCCTGGAAAAATTATTTATAAATTGTGATGATGTACTAACACCAACAAAGATCAGAATCATGCAGACAATGGTTTTCCCTGAGATACCGTACAAATAGTTTGAAGAAGCAGGACAGAAAAAACACTGCTCTTTTTATCTTTGGTGTTGAAGAAAACTCCTAAGAATGCTAGAAATACACCCCCCCCCAAAAAAAACCCCAACAAATGCATCATCAAACAAATCAATCAAGAGTTAACAGATAACAGATAATCAGAATTGGAAGGAACATCTACTAGGTCATCTGGTATGACCATTAGATGACCATCCTGTAGGTCATCTAATCCAACCCCCCCATACCATCTCTGACAAATGGCAGTCCAATCTCTTCTTGAAAGTCTCAAGTGATGATGCTCCCACAACTTCTGAGGGCAAATTGTTCTATTGGTTGATTGTTCTCACTGTCAGAAAGTTTCTCCTTATTTCCAGCTTAAATCTCTCCTTGTTCAGTTTCCATCCANCTGTTCTTCATATGTTTTAGTTTCCAGTCCCCAAATCATCCTGGTTGCTCTTCTCTGTACTTTTTCTAGAGTCTCAACATCTTTTTTATAATGTGGTGACCAAAACTGGATATAGTACTCTAGTTGTGGTCTTATTAAGGCTTTATAGAGTGGTATTAGTACTTCACTTGATCTTGATTGTATCCCTCTGTTAATGCAATTTAGGATTGTATCAGCTTTTTTGGCTGCTGCTACACACTCCTGGCTCATATTTAGCCAGTTGTCCACTAAGACTCCAGATCCCTCTCATAGTTACTGCTATTGAGCCTAGTTTCATCCAGTCTATATGTGTACTTTTGGTTTTTCTTGCCTAAGTGTAGGGGTTTACTTTTCTCTGTATTGAATTTTATTTTGTTAGATACGGCCCAGTGTTCTAGTCTGTCAAGATCCACTTAGATCATGGACTTCTGAATTGAGCCCTCCTCGCTGACGGACCATAGATTGTGACTGTCCACAGCTATGGTCCGTGCTCTTTCATTGAAGAGTCCCGATCATTGCGATTAGGGGCTGAAGCTGCCTTGGAGGGGCAGTGGAGTGAGGGGAAGCCGCAAACCAGGTTCAGAGGAGTTGCATCTCCCCTTCTGGGCTTGGTTCTTTTCACCCCGAAGACGACTGAAGCAATGGTCCAAAATGGCCACCCCGAAGAGGAGGACTTAGCTGGACTAAGATTTGTGCAGGAGTGAAGAAAGAGGTGGATAACATCTGAGCTGGGACAATTGGGCGAAACAACT
>BHFT01033427.1:8212-38416 GCA_004320025.1 Laticauda laticaudata
CCCTCCCTCCCTCCCTCCCTCCCTCTCTCTCTCTTTCTCTCTCCAGATAGATAGATGGATGGATGGATGAATGGATGAATGGATGAATGGAGAGATGGATGGATGGATGGAGAGATGGATGGATGGATGGATTTCAGCTTTTAACGATACTATAGTTTTATTACGTTCATTTATATTATACTTTGAAATATGTCCTTGCCTCAAAACTTCAATAAAACAAACTTGGTTAATAGAAACATGATATTTTCAGTGCAAAATGTGTGAATGCAGTTGACTCCAGAAATTGAGTCAACTGCGGATTTATAGGTTTCCTAGATGCATTCGTGTGGATCACTATGTTAAAGGAAATGTTGGCTAGTTGTATCTAGATCTGATCCAGCAAAATTATTTCTAGCTGGCCTCTTTATTTGTGGCTGATTATCAGAACAGTTGCATTTCTTGCAGATGTTTTTATTGTACAATCCCCTAAACAGGAGGCATAGCCCAAATCATGCATGACAGGGGTGTCAAACTTGCAGCCTGCGGGCCAGATGCGTCACTCACTGACCATGCCCACTCCTGTCTTAACAAAGGGCAAAAAAATTGTGATATGTCACATGGTGATATCATGACACAGTGAATTTGACACCCCTTTCCTAGAGGAGTTCACCACTATTCCTGCTGTCTCCTCTGCCTTAAAAGTATTTTCAAGCAAAGGCTAAATAGATAAAATAGATAAATAAATGGAAGTAAATGCACCTTCTCAAAATGATAGGTAAGCCATTCACAAATAAAGAAAAAAGGGACTTATATTTCACATTCAGTAAGTTAGCATTTTTCAAAGCAAAAATTAAAGGACGTGATATTAATTCTAAAAAAGAAATTCAGTTAACAAAACCAAAATATGCTTAAGAGTAAGTCTTAAAAACCTACTGAATGGATTCATAGATTAAGCCTTGGTAAGCTTTGTCCCATCACTTATGCTAGGAATTTTGATTTATACGACTAGGTCAGGTTTACATATAAACTCAAGCCAGAGCTAAACAAATTATATTATGGTTTCAAGTGCATCATATAAACCACTGTTTTTCATACTTGGCAACTTCAAGACATGCGGAGTTCAACCTTCAGAATTCCTCCAAAAATATGAAAAACACTGCTATAAATCTATTATTGGGGTCTGGGTAGATACAGTTTCTTTGTGTTCTAAGTGGAGTGGATGGAGGTAGTAAGACATGGCATGGATTAGAAGAAAAAGCTGCATCTTATCTATAATTGATTCTCAAACAAACACTTCCCAATGTTAATAACTAGGGAGATATATTGGAATGAGTTTCTACATTTTCTTCAGTTTCATGGTGGCACAGTGGTTAGAGTGCAGTACTGCAGGCTACTTCTGCTGACAGCTGGCTGCCTGTAATTTGACATATCAAATCTCACCAGGCTCAAGGTTGACTCAGCCTACCATCCTTCCGAAGTGGGTAAAATGAGGACCAAGATTGTTGGGGGAAATAGGCTGACTCTGACCTCTCAGAGAGGGCTGTAAAGCACTGCAAAGCAGCATCTAAGTCTAAATGCTATTGCTATTGCTATTCACAAGGTCTCAGGTCCTCACAAACCAATGCACGCACTCAAAAGAAGCATAAGGAATCAGGAATTAGCTGTAAAACCACGTTCTGGTGTAGATTGGTGAGCTGATATGGGACTAGGTCAGAGGTGGTATTCAGTAGGTTCTGACCAGTTCTAGAGAACCGGTATCAGAAACTTTGAGTAGTTTGGAGAACCAGCAAATACCACCTCTGACTGGCCTCGCCCCCATCTATTCTCTGCTTCCCAAGTCCCAGCTGATAGGCTGGGTCTTCTTTTGTTGCCCTGCACAGGAGAATAATGTTGGAAAGCAGGTTAGTGGGATGGAGAGGGAATGGGATTTTGCAGTAACCTTCCCCTGCCATGCCCACCAAGCCATGCCCTCCAAGCCATTCCGCAAGCCATGCTCCAAGCCACAAACCGGAATTAAAAAAAATTAAATCCCACCACTGGACTAGATGAGCCTATTTCAAACACTTCAAAAGACCTCCGACTGAGAATGGATTTGATTAGGCAGCATGGAAAAATTATCCCAGTGGGATGTGGTGTGTACAGGCAATGTTATATATAATATTTAATTATGTATTGGAGCATCCTTGAAGGATCAGCTGGAACTGTCTGTTCCATGCAAGTAGCCCTTACATCCACAAATGGGATCAGCAACTCCTTTACTAAGCAGTAGTGGTTACATGAAGTGTGACAGGACCCTACTGCCTTATGATTTCAATTCTGGCTGCACTTGTTAATCAAATCACTCATGGCCAGTAAACCCAATGTTTGTGACTTCCTGCTGGCTTCTTCATTGACTTTGCTTATCAGAAACTGGCTGGGATGCTCACAAAGGGATTCATTTCATTTCATGAAATGGGATGCAAGACCACAGGACAATGTAACCTTCATAAAAGTGCATGGATTGCTAAGTACCCAAATCACAACCACCTGATTGCAGAGATGCTGCAACTTTGAAGACCAGTCATAAATCTCCTTTTTCAGCACCATGATAACTTTGAACAGTCCTTGAACAAGGGGTTAGTAAGTGAGGATTACCTGTACACATTTTACTAAAAAGGGATAGGTATTTTATGCATAAAGATAAACGGTTTAGATATAATATAAGTCATTAAAAGCACAAAATCTTGTGTACCATACACATATACATACACTACATATACATAAATACACACAAACACACACACACACACACACACACATATATGTGTGTGTTAAGTTTCGTGGGTACTTACATGTATTGAGCTGTTTCAGCTTCCTTCGGTATTACCCACGTCATTGTAGTTGTGCTTTTAAAGTTGTAGCAATGTTATCGGCAGAATTATCCAACATCAAAGATTCTATAATCTGACGGAACTCAATAAGAAGCCTGATGATGGCAGATGAGATTCTGCAAAATGGTTGCTACAACTTTAAAAGGGACAACTACAATGATGTGGGATAATACCCGAGGAAGCTGTAGAATTGCATTCATATGGTGTGTATAATTATATTAAATAAGAAGAAAACAGCTACAAGCTCACATTACTCCTGAGGAAGCACAAGGCTGAAGACACAGGCCTGAAGATGACGAATGAGATTTCGTCGAAAACGTCGCCAAAATACTTCCAATGTGTTATATAAAATATATATATATATAATATATAATATATATAAATATTTTTGTTTTTTAAGCTCTCGCGGGTACGTTACATTTGTTGCTGTTTAGCCTTCCTTCGGGTATTATCCACGTACATTGTAGTTCTGTTAAGTTGTAGCTCATTGTAGTTCTGTTAAAGTTGTAGCAACGTTTCAGCGAGGATCCTCATCTGCCATGCATAGGCGTGTCTTCATAAGAAGCTGATTGATGGCAGATGAGATTCTGCTGAAACGTTGCTACAAGCTTTAACAGAACTACAATGAGCGTACACTTTAACAAACTACAATGAGTGGGATAGATACCCGAGGGCAAGGCAAACATATGATATATATAGAATTATATACTATACTATATGTTTATAGTTAGTATCATATATATATATGAGCTATACTATATAAGTATATGCATATATCAGTATAGTATGTTATATATATAGTGGTGTATTTGTGTCTGTTTGTCAATCGGTATTGTGATGTGGATAGTAAATGTATATGGATTGAACTTTTCTATTGGAGAGAGATACACAGAAGATTCATTTTAATATGTCGATGAGTTTAGGTGCTTCACAGGAAGAAAATCGATGCCAACAAATGTCTTACTCTTATCTTATCTATTGCTGATATCTGTATCTATTATCTTATCTTATCTTATCTTATCTCATCTATCTTAACTTATCTTGATCTTAGTCTTAATCATTAGTATCTGATTGACAAAGTTCAACAGGTTTCTATAACATTCAATGCTTAACTTCCCCCCCCCCTATTTTCCCCTTTGAATTGCCAAATTTTGGGGGGGGAAGAAAAATTTAAAATCTTTTGGAAAAGAACAAAAAAGGGATTTTTTCCCCCGAGAAAAAAGAAAAAAAAAAAAAAAAAAACAGATTTCCGAGAAGAAAGTAAGGAATAGAATAGAATAGAATAGAATAGAATAGAATAGAATAGAATAGAATAGAATGGAATAGAATTTTTAATTGGTCAAGTGTAACTGAACACACAAGGAATTTGTCTCGGGTGCAGAAGCTCTCACAAAGTAATGAAATGAAATGAATCATCTTTGGAAAACTAAAAAATAGAAAGAAACATACTTCATCTCCTATGCCAAGCACAATTACTTAGCTCAGTTGAATTTACTTGAATATAAATGTGCTTATCACTACAATCATATGATGTCAACTTTTGACAGGTCCAAATGATTATTGTGGAACTTATTCCCAAGTAAAGCCTATACAGGTTTGCAGCTTTATGTTTTAAAATTAGAGATAGCGTAGCCTTATTTTGCCCTATATTGTAGATTAAGCCAGTTGCACAAAATGATTAAGTCAGTCAGGTTTATAAAATAAAATATGGTCTTCATAAATCAGGAAACATATATTTTTACATTGTTTTTTAAACAGAGCACTTCTAAATCTTATTGATGGCAAGCAACATCTTACAGGAAGCAATCTCTTCTCTTGTTTTCATGCACAAATCTTCCTTCCTAAATTGAAATCTGTGTCACACATGCATGTAGACTAAATAATTCTAAAACAATTCTTGTTTTATAATTATTTCTTATTTACATATAAGCATTGGTTAAATTAACCACTGGTTTATAACACATAGGACTCACTGATTAATTTTGTTAAATACACACAAATGAGCAGTATGTGTGTTTATTTCTAAATATGCTTATTTCTATATACACATATAAATACATAGAGATAACAGAGAAAGACAGACAGATGATTTTTTGAGTTTATGTATCAGACGCACAGTCAAAATTCCCAAGACCATTAGTGACATCCAAAGTCTTGCCATGGCTTTCAAAGACACAGAGTTGTTGCCAAATTGTCATTTTCAAAATTCAAAGAAAATTATTGCATGCATAAGTGGAGATCAATCACATAATCTATGTCTAGTTGTAAAAATGTAAATGTAATTTTGTTCATATCATGGCCCCAGCTACCATGTTTTAGGTTGCCCAAGCCATGTTCACTCTTCATTCCAGGAAAAAATGGATGCCTTAGTTTTAATACTGAACGTCTGAACAATTCATGGACTTCTTCATGCTCTTCAATTTTGGCTTGCTTTCCTGCAGCCATTTCATTACCAGGCTAGATAACATCATCAGTGCATGGGAGACTTGAGTTTGTTGGCGGTAAACAACATACTGATGATGTTACCTTGCATGATAATGAAATGTCAGCAGGAAAACAGTCCAGTTCAAAGAACATCGAGAATTCAACAATTTAAACTATATAGTCTATACCTAGAGTACTGTTTCCAGTTTTGATCACCACACTGTAAAAAAGATCTTGACACTCTAGAAAGTGTGCAGAGAAAAGCAACCAGGATTATTAGGGGACTGGAGGCTAAAACATACGATGGTTGCAGGAACTGGGCAGAGTTAGTCTAGTGAAGAGAAGGACCAGGGGAGACATGATAGCAATGTTCTCACATTTGAGGGGCTCTCATAGAGAGGAGGGGGTCAAGCTATTTCCCAAAGCACCTGAAGGCCAGACAAGGAATAATGGATGCAAACTGAACAAGGAGAGATTCAACTTGGAATAAGGAGAAATTTTCTGACAGTGAGAACAATCAACCAATGAAAAATGGTATAGGGTCTGCTTGGATGGGGGGTTGGACTAGATGACCTACAAGTTACCTTCCAACACTGTGTTAATCTGTATCTGACCCTTCTCTAGGACTAGGACAATTTAGGTTTATTTATCCTCAACAAACATTCAAAGTCTCATCTCGGTAAGCTACACAGTACTTTTGTACAGAAAGTCAAGATTCCCAACATAAAGGAGAAAAAGAACTAAAGCTAAGAGTTCTAATGACCAAGTTTATGAATGTGCTATAGTTTGAATTAAAGATTTCCTGGATCAGGCCACAAGTCACATTTTTAGCTATTGCACTCTAGACACTAATTTATTTTGGATATTTATAATCTGTCTTCTCTGCCAAATGGCACTTGGAGCAGCAGACAGCATTAAAATATTAAAAATACATAAACAGCCCTAGAAGCAAAAAAGCCAGCTAGTTCTAAAGCAACTGCAAATACATCAGTGGCAGCTGGAAAGCCCAGCCACAATCCTGCATTATCCCAAGAGACTTTTTTCTCCACCTGCTGATGGGAAAAAACAAAGAGGAAGCCAAGCAATTTTCACTAAGACACACATGGTGCAAAATGGAGTCAAATGATGATAAAACCTTAAATGTTTTCTTCTGGCTCTCTTGAGCAAGGAGCAGCATCCATAGAAGAACTAAACACAAACCAATAGTTATGTAGGCAATAGATGGAAAAATGTACTTTTTGAATCGAGGGACACACTTTTAATGACTAGGGGCTTATTTTTGGCTAAATACAAAACTTTTTTGTAAGCATCTGGTATTTTTTTTTTATTATTATTATTATTATTATTATTATTATTATTATTATTATTATTATTATTATTATTATTATTATTATTCCACTGTGTTATGTCTACTTTAAGGTTTGCACTGAAACTTTAGAAAGTTTCTTGATGAAAAATGGATTGGCAGGTTCTGCAGTACCGAGCTGCTTTTGTCAGAATGACAAAACCAACTTGAGATTAACATGCCACCAATCTAACCCTTTTGCACAGGTTTACATCCCAGGGAACCTGGAAAAAGGACTTACATCAAAATACCAGGAACTGGAAAGGTAAAATATTTCTATGATCTGAAGAGAAACCAGAATGCTGCTACACTTCTTTCACACAGAGAGAGACAACCCAGCTTGACTATCCCACTGCCATCAATGTTTAGATTTATGACAACAATCATCATTATAGGGGTCATAGGTTGCCCATCCCAGTTCTAAAATATACAAGTAGGAGTTGGCATTATTAAATGTCTGCCCTTGTGAAAAACCCATTGCCCTACTTTGGAAATATGATTTCTGTTGCTCCTTCCCCTTAATGTTTCTGCTCTTTCAATTATCTTATCCAAGTTATAGTACATTCTGGTCCCAGAAGGAAAAGCAAGCAAATGGATGAATGCAGCAAGGATGGAATGAGGTTAGTTGGAGACCATCTTGTCCAAGAATCTCCCCAAACCCGGAACTAATTATGTAGCACACTTTAATAACTTGGATGTACATTCACAGGAAGTTACACCTTTAGTAATTTTCTATAAAGAATGGCTTAATAGTTTTGCAAAAAAAAATATTGAACATTTAAATTCAAAATGTTTCTGCCTAGTGTTCTAGAATCAGTTTCTTGGGACTTTTACAAATTGTAGCTTCGACTTGGATGAAGAATTAGGACTGCAAAAAGTCAAGGTTCAGGATTGAACAGAGGTGTCAGTATAACTGAGAAGCTACAGCTAAAGCAAGACATCAGAAAGAGCAGAAACTGTGGCAACCACGATGGAAGGTTAGATTGAGATATACAGTGATAAAGACTATGAGACACCTAGATTAATAGCTGAACAAATAAGTATCTGAGTTCTTCTATTGCTTTCTTTAACATCAAGCAAATGCCCTATGTCAGCAGTACAGCACTAAATCTACCAGTGGAACATCAATAAACAATAAGGAGCATGTTTAGCATTCCTGAGATTTGCAGAAACATTCTTATGAAAAATAAGGATAAGGAAACTTCATCGGCAAATCATTCCTATCTCAACATGCAACAGCAGATATGGAATTGGGAGACGAAAAACACAGAAAACTGGAAGACTGGGGGTAACTTGAGTGGCTGTCTGGAATCTTATGTAACAGAGCTGTTGTAGTATGTAGAGCTATAATGCAATATTTTCTGCAGATACTACTTGCTGAACTCCTCTAACAGCAAGACATATTTGTTGAGATTTTCTTAAAGATAGTTGAAAAGGGAAAAAAAGGCTTATAGAGTTATTGGCCATTATTTGACTATAGAACCAACCTGGATTGCACTACTTGAAATTACGATCATGATGACTTTTGCTGACTCAAAATTACAGATGCATCATTCATTATGTCTGCAGATTTCCAAACTGGGGGATGACTTCTTGTACACTGAATTAGTATTTTCTACTTGCTAGAATTAATAAATTATTTTCATGAATGCTGTCTCATTTCTACATCTTTCATATTCTGCATCTAAACTCTGGTTATGCAATGACCTTGGCTTGTCTTGAAAAAGCTAACCAGACTGGGTTAATATTTGGAATGGACACCAATGAAAAATTCTAGGGTTGGAGATTAATCTGAGAACATTCTCAGATCCTCCTGGAGTTAACTTAATTTGGAGATATTCTTTATCTTTGCTTATCAAGAAGATGAATCCATGATTTTTTTTCAAAATTCTATAAAGTCATGAGCAAATCCCTTGCTTTTCTAAAAGGGGACTTATCCTTTGTAATAATTTGCACCCAGATGCAATATTGTTCACAGCTGTTTGCATACTCACTTAGAAAGCTTATGAACATGCAGTAGTTTATGGATGCAAAGTCTAGCCAACATGCTCATTTATATCTGCTTCCTATCATACCAACTTTCCAGCACTCGCAGGAACAAAATTGGGGGCAGTTTGAAGCCTTCCCAATGAAAAAAAAACATTATTATGCCCAGATTATTAACTTAAACTGGGGCAAGTTTTAGAATACAAAGGAAAACAAGCAAAAAACATTCACCATATGAAGCTTGGAAGATATGAGAGGGAATGTAAGCCAACTTTCTTCACCTACGAAGTCTTGAGAACTCACTTTCTTCAGCATGGTAGCTTCCAAGAAACATTGTTTCACTATAGTGGGATGCTGATTAATTAGGCTCCAAATGAGTGCATCTCTGATTTACTGCAAGCTCATACCCATTACGCAAAGAAAATGTGTGGGAGTTCCAAGCAGTATTTAATTTGAAGGTAACCCCCACCAAAATCCTAGAAGCATCTTAATGGGAATCAGCCTTCCTGATGATGAACAATGGATAAATAAAACTTGTTTGCTAAGTTGAAGTGTTTTCTTTCTTATTACTATTATTATTAAAGGAATCAGTCACTCCTTCCTCCAACACAGAGAACAGAGGGATCCTTTGGCATTTGAAACAAGATGCTTCCCCCCAAAGCCACCACAAAAATAAACTAAAGGTTTTTGTAATTGTTGCCGTTACTGTTGCTGCTGATTGGTTGGTTGGTTTTGTCTTTACAGATTTGAAATGGGATACAGTATTTTTTCTGACAGAAATGTCCTGAGACATGAAATGTTGACAACTGTTTTTGGGCAGGAGAGTAGAGAATTTCATAGAGCTGCTTAAAAGAATAGTGAGAGAAGAAGAACATCAACAGCAGCCATAGAAGTTGAGAACTACCTTGGGAACCCTTCAAGAATCTTCCATAAGCTGGAGTGAGAAGAAGGGAGGACATAAAGCTGGATTGCACTCACTCAGTTCATTTGTCTCAGATTTTCCATTCCATGAAGTCTGCAAAGCCTTTTTAACTGAACAGGATCTTTACCAATACAACAGAATAAATAACAAAAACAAGGGCTAAAAACCATATGAAAGAACAGATAAGGAACCACAAACCAAGTTGTGAGGAAACATTTGGCCACAAATGTCAGTGTCTTTCACTATTACCTACCATTTGATCTGCATAAGATTGTCTGAGGAATCTAATGCAGAAGCTGACAAGCTCTCCTTTATTAATCTGTAAATTGTATCAGAGGTTTTTTTTTAACCAGATCAAATTATTCTTCAGTTTAGTTAGGTTCATCAGCTATCTAGCAGCAGCTTATATATCTTCTGCTGGAAGCCTTTGCCAGAGCCCTTGATCCTCATTAGATGCTCTAGATGCTAGGACTTGAACCTTGAACTGCATGGAAGCATAGCTTGGCCTCTGTTCCATCTCTATTATTATCATCAGATAAATGCTGGAATATTTTGTGTGACCTCTTCATTCCAATCTGTCTGTTACAAAGGACTGATCAGTTGTGCAGCTTGAAGATATAGTTTTTCACTGTCTCTGCCTCTCCTTCTCTCACACGCACATATAGTGATTGCACACTCTCTTAATTGTTGAAAGCAAGACACAAGCTCACCTTCCAGTTTTTTTCTCTCCATTCTATTGCTATGCAGACCTGCTGGACCAATTTGCTGGTAAACAGTGCACTAGTTTTAAATTCTCAGTTGAATTAGTTTTAACTTTTCCCAAATCTCCCTTAAGATAATGGTAAAAAGGACAAAAGCTAGTTTCATCAAAAGTAGCCCAAATTCGTCATGATCTGTTAAAAGAGACAACATTGGAAATTGAGGTTTTGATCTTTAAATAATCTCAATGTTATGTATATGGTAGAATCAAATTATACCCTGGGCTCAAAAGTTTCTCTTAATTCCTTCTTTTAAATAAAGAAAAAGGAAAATTTATCTGGCTATCCAGCATAACAAATAACTTAGCATCCAATACCTGCAATAATTCAGAAATATATATATATATAGTTTCCTTATCATCTGAGTGAAATCTGAAGTTAAACCAAGTGAAATTTGGAACATGTTGTATTGGTCTAATGAGCTGCTTAATCTTACACCTCTTTTCTCCTGCTATGCATTCAATGATATGTCCTAAAATGACTCTTCTTCACTGACTGAAAGACTGCGGGTCATAATCATTGGCACCTTTGTTCTCAAGTAGCTACTGGGAAGTTTGTAAGTAATTCACAACTGAAGATAACTCACACTCTTTGCTTCCTATAGGTTTCATTGAGGAATCTTTGGTGCACAATTTCTATGTAAACAATCAGTACTAAAAACTTCAGAGGATATGAAATTAGGATAGTGAGGTCAAGGAAGAAGAATAACACATTCCTGAATTCATAGGACATAAAAATCTCAGTCATGTTCTTAGATGGGAATGATTCATCAAGAAAGGGAAGGAAGGAAGGAAGGAAGGAAGGAAGGAAGGAAGGAAGGAAGGAAGGAAGGAAGGAAGGAAGACAATTGCAATAACAAGTCTGTTTTGTACTTGTATGGAAGTCTGCAAGAAATCTCAGCTAAACTAGAAAGTTGGAAAGAACATCCTGGATGAAAGGAAGAGTAAACCATACCTATATTGTAGCAAGAAAACAATCTGGATCATGCCCTCACCAGAATTAAGCCCCGCTCAAGAGTAATTTAGTCGTATAATTAAGTATCAACTATATTTTCCATTTCTAAATTGCAATCTCCTTTGCTGCTGCTACTTTTTTGCAACCAGTTAACAGATGCAATTCAATAACTTTCTCAACCTACTATGAAGATCCCTTTGTTCCTTTACTAATTTTATACTTTTAAGGTACGAAATGTGGGATGGCACCACCTGTTATTTTCTCCCCAAACCTAGTTGGATACCAACAATTAATTATTACATGTTACAACATTCCTACATGGATTGATAGGAATTATAATGCAACCCATGTACAATGATGGCACACTTAAGATTTAAGTGTGTGCAAGTTCTGGACATCACAATGAGCTCCATTTCCATGATCCACCAACCATACTCATCACTAAGTAATACATGCAGGAACAAGATCATTTATGTAGCATCCTAGATCTCTCTGCCCTTTGCAATCACACATTGTTGGGTTCCTTCTCTCCTTGCACAAGTTATCTTCTCTTTATTTCCACTGCTGCTTTTTTTTTAACCCTCCAGTTTGATGTTTTCTTCATAGGGAAATTCAACAGGGAATATTTTTAAAAAGTTATTGTAAACAGAAAGGCTATAAAATGAGCAGGACAACATAAATAAAGCAATCTTATCATTTAGAAAACATGGCTGTCAATTTATTTTTTTAAAAAAATGTGTATAAGTGTACACCCTCAGAGTTACATTAGATTCTGCTTACCCAGTGTGAATATATGAACTTCCAAAATTATTTCAGAATGTGCCCCATCAGATGTCCTACAAATTCCATCATCAAGAGCTGATGGATCCAGAGAGCACAAGGTTGCAGTCACCGTTCTCCATTCTTATTTGTCAGAACACATCTAGAATATTGCACCTAGTTCTGGATTCTTGTTTACCAGATCACATCTAGAATATTGGATCCAGTTCTTGATTTTTGTTTATCAGACCACATCTAGAATACTGTGCCTAGTTCTGGGTTCTTGTTTATCAGACTGTCCAGTTCTGGATTCTTGTTTATCAGACCACATCTAGAATACTGTGTCCAGTTCTGGACATGGCATTTTAGGAAGGACGCTGAAAACTGGAATGCATCAATCTTCTCAAGAGAAGATCAGGCAAGATAAGAAAAGGGTCTAGAATCAAACATATGGGACAAATGGAGATATTGTGAATATTTATTCTGAAAAAGATGAGGAGGACATATGATATTTGCCTTCTAGTATAAGAAGTGTCATCATGCAGAGGTTAGAATTACCAACAACTTTTGTTCAACAATCAAAAAGATGTTTTGTGGGGTGATAGATACCCTTTCACTGAACTGTTTAAATAAAAGCTAGATAGCAACCTGTTTGAGATGTGGATTCCTGCATTGGCATCAAAATGATCTCCAGGTTTACTTCTAAATCCTTCATTCTAAGTTTCTATAAGGATGTGATATCCATCAAAGAGTCCTTTACCTAGAGATATTTTTTCAGGAAAGAAGGAATCTTTTCCACTCCTGCTGTTTTTTGTGAATCTTACAAATCTTGCATGTTATAACTCTGGTGATTTGACTATAGGAATTTTAGAACTAAATGTTTGTCCTTCCTACTATATTGTACTATCCAGAAGAACACCAAATTCTTCACCTTGTGGTCAAAATGAAGTTCTTTTAAAATTGCAGTCCTAAATTAGATCTGTTTGAAAGTAAACCTCACTCAAATGCACTTATCTCCAAGCATGTGTATATGGGGTTTAGATACTATTAATGTTAGTATTTCATATCGTCAGGATTGAGTTTTGTACTCTTCTGGCAATTTGTGCTCCAACCTTTCCTACAGTACCATTTTAGGCCCTCTAATCTTTCTATTCCTGCTTCCTTGGATGTGTGTGTCACCTGTTTTTTTTTTTTTTTAAANTTTTTTTTTTTTTTTTAATGAGCACTGTCTTTGTTGTTGTTGTTTTAATTCTGACAAAGTGAACTCTAATGCACAAAGTACATGCTACAATAAATCTTTAAGTTTTTAAACTTCTGCAAGAACCCTCTTTCTCCCACCCTATTTTCATTAAAGGTAATTTCAAGAAGTCTCAAAACTGCCAGGAAAAAGGGAGTAGGGAGACCCACAGGTTTTTCACATCGTGTTCCTGTTTCAGTCCTATAATTGAAACAGGAGATATACGCAAAGTCAATCTTCTGGTCCTCATGAATTTGAAAACAGAAAGGCACCTTCTCTCCTTCCCCCCCCCAAAAAAACCTTTACAAAACTCTCCAACCATCTAATGAAATGTAACTACCAAATTATGGCAAAGAGAGAATCAAGAACAAGAAGAATTTCCTACCTGTAATCTTGTTCCCAAAAGTGTCATTTTCTTTTCCTCCTGCACACTTTTTCTGGGTTTTTTTTTTTTTTTTTTTGGCAAACTGTGGGTCCAGAGGNTTTTTTTTTTTTTTTTTTGGCAAACTGTGGGTCCAGAGGACTTGGGAACCAAGACTGTCCAGGAAGGAAAGCAAACTGCCCAAGGGTCAGAATCCAGCTGTAAGCTCTGTATCTTGATCTTCCATATCTTTCCAAAAGAAGAGGAGGGAGGGGGAAGAAAAGGAAGGACAAATGGGGTAAAAAAGGCACATTAGTTCATGATGAAAATGGGAAGAGAAAACCCCAAGCTACTATCTCGGGTGCCTTGACTCAGAGTAAATGTAAGAGTAAATTTCTGAAGAATTTTATCCATGGCTAAAACCTGATGCTCAGCCTGATTCCTTTGAGTAGAAGAGGAAAAAGGGAGGAGAAAAAAAATAAAACAAAAACAAAACCCCAATCCTCCCAACCAACACCTTTCTATGAAATTTGCATCCCTGTTTTACCCCCGATTAATCCTCTCGCTGGAGCCTTAAGCAAGAACCCGTTTCGCCCGCGGAACTGGCGGCGTCCTCGCCTGTTCTCTTCGAAGCCTTTCGCCTCGCCCGCGGACAGAGCCCGACCGATTGGTTCGCTTAAAGGGCACCTAAACCCGGGACAAAACCCGGGGCCAAGAAGACCACCGTGCCCTTGCTGGGTGCTTTTCTCCTCTGGCATTTCTCTCTCTCTCTCTTTCCCTCTCTGTCTGTCTCGCTCGCGCGCACAGACTGGCATTTCCCCCCCCTTCCATACCGTTCTTGCTCCGAATTAAGAGCCAGAAGAGCCCAACCTCTCCATTCCAAACAGATCTGGCCAGGGAAGGCTTAGATTAGAACATCCAAGCAAACCAGCCAAAACACCAAGAGGCATCTCAGGTAGCAATAAACATCTTGAACCAAGAGCGAAATAAACCCTGCGCGCCCTTCCAACCAAAGTTCCCCACCAAAAGAAGCCACGTTTCCAACCACCTTCGTGGGAGAACGAGCGCCCAGGAGGTGAGTGGGTCGAGAGGATCTCTTTCTTTGCATAGGAGTTTGATTTGCAGGGCAGCGTGGCGGCGGCGGCGGCGGCGGCGGCAACTCTACTGGCTGGGTCTGCTCTGCCACCGTTTCCCCCGCGCGCCCGCCGCGGCGTTTGCAGGGGCTTGCAGAAAAGGGGTGGAGAAGGCACACAGGGGAGCGCGGGCGAGCTTTGCCATTTTCTTTCCCTCGGACTGGATTAGCCGCTTCTGCTCCAATGGCAATGTCCGGAGCTGCTGATTGGAAGCCATCCCCATTAAAAGAAAAAAGATGCTCTCTAAGACCCGCAAATCCCAGGGTTGTTGTTGTTTTTTGGGTGGGGGGAAAGAGGGAGAGAGAGAGAGGCAAACAGGTAGGACTGCAATGCTGGACCCACTGACCTGGGACCACTTGAATGCAATGTGGGCAGAATTTACTTTTGGAAACAAAACGCCACCTGCAAGTCTGGCTGTGCCATTTATATTGCTGGATGACAATCCCCAGGAAGTTATATTCCGTGTGGAATTAAAACAGCAAAAGGGCTGTTGTGCATAATTTTCAGAACTCTCATTTAAAAAAAATTAAACACACACACACATTGCAAAACACTCCACTGCCAATAATTATAACCCGCTTTGTCAATGTCTCCCAACAGAGCTATCATTCTGATCCAACAAACACTGTAAATAACAGAAGACTTCTGAGTGAAGATATTGTCTAAGGAGTGGAGTCTTCAATGCCCCAAAGATTCCATCTGGATATCTAAACAGGACCAGAAACCCCACAGGTAACTAGACCACAAGCAACTAACAAGAGATCATTTAAACTGCAGGAAAATAACTGGGATGGTAAGATCTATATAGTCTACCTCAGGTGGTTGTGGGCTCTCTTTTTCTCCAGGTTTTGTTTTGTTTTTTTAGAAAAGGCTAGACAGCCATCATGCATGTTTAATTGCATGTTTAATCTGTTTAACTGCAGAGGATTGGATGAGAAGTTCCTTCTAATGGCTTCCAGCTCTACAATTCTGATTCTGTGGCTTGCGTACAGCTGATACTCAACACTGGAAAATTCCATACTGAAGACCTGAAGTACTGACTGTTGCATCTTATTTCAGAGCAGCTTTGCATTTAGACTCTGTTTTGGTTTTATGAAACATACTTAAAATGAATAATTAATGATGAACTGCATTTCTCTTAAGGTATAAACAAAAGTTGCCTAAAACTGTTTGAAAATTTTCAGATGTCTCTGATGGCATTAAACAGGATGCAAAGACCTTCTTTATCTAACAATGTATCTGTGAATATATCTGTGGCTGTATCTGTGAAGGCAGTGTGGGGTAGTGGTTAAGGCATTAGATTAGAAACCACAAGACCATAAGTTCTAGTCCCACTTTAGGCACAAAAACAGTTGGATGATCCTGGCTGGATGACTTTCTCTAATCTTAGAAAAGAGACAGTGGCAAATTAGAAAAATTTTGCCAAGGAATTGTCTAGGCAGTTTCCAAGAATTAGCCACAATTGAAAACCAATTAAACCACACTTAGCCAATTTCATATAGTATACTGCATCATTAGTATAAATTTATAATCCATGATTTATTTATTTATTATTTATTCAATTTACATGCTGCCCATCTTGCCTGGAGACACTAGGTGACTTACAATCAATAATGGCTGGATTCAAATAGCCCACTACCAAATCATTCTACTAATTGCCCATCACCTATAAATTGAATGTAGTGGATATAATGCTATCCAGGCTTCCTTCCTTCCTTTTTCATAAATCCTTTCTCAATGACCACCGACTATTTTTCACCAGTAAACAACTTGGGACATCTTGACCCATTTTCAAGTTAGGAAAAACATGATTACTTTCTAAAGTGATTTCGCTCTGAGCTTCTGTGAAAACCCCCTTCCCTTTTCCAGGTGAAAAGGCAATAAAAATCTAAATGAAGAGTGATTTGTCTACTGGAATATTTGACTCAGATGACCAAATGCAGAAAGGAAGAAAGTTCATTCACTCTCAGTAATTGTAGAGAAATGAAAACTTGAAGGCCATTTTGTTATGGGATGCCCTTCCAGCCTGATAGTGAAAAATCTCATCTTCTATTTCAGCTTTGAGAACTTGCCAAGATGTTGGCATGTTGTCCACCTTTGACATGGACCGAGAACTAAGATGATCTGATCTGATTCAATCTGATCTAGCAAAGCTGCATGAACAAATGGTTGACTCTTTTAGCCATAGCAAGCCAAATGCTATCCTTCCCTCCAGTCCATTGCCCAGGGTTTTGTTTTATTTCAAACAATTTATTATACTGAACTATTCACAAAGCTTTGGCATCCTGAGAAACAGACAGGAGCAAGGAGATCCATTCTGGTGAATAACAGTTCATTCTCCTTGGGTGTAAACCCTTCCTTTTTAATTAATAGTCATTACAAGGAAAGGAGCATTACTTCACTTGAGGGAATGTGTTAGTGCTTCATCAGAGCATGAGCTAGATATATAAACATAAAACATTTGTGGATAGTTTTTTTTTAAATGGTATGTTTGAAATACAACTAGTTTCTAAAAATTATTTTATGGAGTTAACATTGTTGAAAGTTTTTCTTTTGAAGACTTAGCAGTGCTTAATAGCTGAAAATTAACAACACCATTTCCGACTATTTTGCAGAGACAAACATGAAAACTGTAGTAAAAGCCTTAAAATAAACATATCTGAGTTTAAAACTTCTCAAAGAAGGAGGGAAAGCCCAAACTCACAGTCTGATCCATATTTTAGAGATTAAAGATTAACAGAGTTGGAAGGGACCTTGTAGGTCATCTAGTCCAACCCCTGCCCAAACAGAGTAGAGGATGGCTTATATTCATGTACTTATTAAGAAAAAAAAATCCATTTTGCACAATCAAGATTCAAATGGACAAGACTATATCAACACTCATCTGATATCTTTGAAGGAACATAATGGATAGGTGCTTCATAACAGTTGAGGTGACTCAAACTGTTCGGCAAATTCAGTTAGTATGGGTTGGTTTATGATCCAATGGCATCTTTATGTTTTACTTGATTAATAAATCAACTAATTTCTTGTGTTCAGAAGTTAACTAAACTAACCAAGCTGACAATGTTGTATAAATGTAACTGCTAACTCTTCATCTGACATGCATAAGAATATTTTGTGAACTAGAAAAAATCAGTTAATTAAGTAAACGATGATTCATTTATTTTGTTAAAGAGCTATAATCTTACCATAGTAAACCATGTTTTCTTTTAATTGTACTACTACAATGTAGTTGTATACTTCTACAATACTACTATAATATACTACAATGCAGTTCAAATTGAAAAATCACATTATGGCATGGACAATTGAGATTCTTGGCTTGGTACTGTTTACTCTGTGCAGCATATATATGGCTCCTGAAAGTCCTCCAAGGTATGGCTGATATCCCAGCATTCTTGGTGCAACCATTTCTGGAGAATCAAAGATTGCCCAAGGACAAACAGAAAAGCAACCAGTATTTACCATTATGATTAAAATAATGAATTATGCTATGAAAACCAAGACAACTTTGTGATAAGAAATAAAGATGTGCAATGTTTCAGATTTTGGAATGCAAAAAAGCAAACATGGCACATGTTTCTGAATATTTCACATCTTTTCCTGGGATTACTATATGTGTAAAAGAAACCTATGGGGTCACAGAAAAAGATGCAGATGCTTTAAAATGTTATAGACAGATGTTGCATCCATGTTCTTTCTTGCTCCAAGACATCTTTTGGGAATCAAAGAGCCCAAGAGTTCAGTTAAAAGCACTTTCTTGGGAATCAGCATTTTTCAGTTCTGTGCATAAATGTGCATTTTCATAGATTTCAGGTAGCTTCTAGTAAAACCAACAAACCAGCCAGGAATAAAAAACAAAGGAAGAATGATCCCAAAAAGCCAATTTTTCAAAGCTGAACTGCCCAAATCTATTCTGCACTTAATGAAATAGTTTTCCAGAATTCCAGCCATAAGTTTCTCCAGCTTTAAATAGATTTTTAAACATTCTTTAGTTAGTATATTTATGAATCATACCCTCTGCTAACCAGGCAACCAGGAATAATTTTAAATAGAATTACAATACATGCAAAATAAAATGCACGTATCAACAACAAACAAAGGACTAAAAACAAGGGATGGCAATGGAGTAGCCCAAGGGTCTTCACACTTGGCAAGTTTAAGACTTGTGAACTTCAACTCCCAGAATTACTGAGCTAACATGACTGGAGGAGGGATTCTGGGAGTTGAAGTCCACAAGTCTTAAAGCTGTCAAATTTGAAGACCCCTGGGGTAGCCTGACTATATAGGCTACTCCTAAGCAATTGCCTAAGGAAGGGGTGTCAAACTCGTGGCCAGCGGGACAGATGTGTCACATGTTGGCCCTCCCCACCCGCCCTGTTTAGCAAAGGGGGAAAAAGTTCCTCTATGTCACATGACACCTCTGTGACAATGTGAGGCTGGCCTTAGCTGGCCTAAGGTATCCCAATCAATAAGGTGGCCCATATTGAGTAAGAAAAAAAAAACAAATTTAAAAATGCTTGTAGAGATTTATCTAGAGCAATGTTTCTCAACCTTGGCAATTTCTCAACCCTGGCAGTTTTTAGATATATGGCCCTTAAGTTTCAAAATTTCCCAGCTAGCCAGCTGAGGAATTCTGGGAACTGAATGCCACACATCTTAAAGCAGCCAAAATTTAGAAACACTGACCTAGAGCAATAATTCCTATTTGCTAATCTGGCATTATTGCAGGATTACAGTGAATGTAGAGAAATTAGTGTCAGAGACCAACTCAAGATGGCATCATTGCCATTAAAATTTGGATGATACAGAGCTTCTTTAGCGTTCCAGGAACATACCCATGAAAAGAGCAATTTCACATGTCTTAGAGCAGGGGTGTCAAACTTGCAGCCCACAGGCTGGATGTGTCACATGCTGGCCCTGCCCCCGCCCAGTTTAGCGAAGGGGAAAAAAGTCCAGATACGTCACATGATACTGCCTTGATTACAAGAGTTTAACACCTCTGCCTTAGAGTTCTGCCTTCAAAAAACCCCTTTGTCTCCAGGAAGGTGGAGCAAATATGATTTCCCATTCTCAATCCAAATTCCATGCAGCTTGTTAGGGAAAGCAGTGATCACAGTTTGGTGCTATGACTTCAGAGATGAACTTTTAAAATATAATGGACCTAAAAACCCAGTCCCATTGCACTTTTAGATGCAAAGAGGATGTAAAATGTTAAAAAAAGCTTGCCATCCATTGGAAAATGCTATGCATCCATTGTGTACTCACTGCATATGTGTTTCATAATGCTCTAATCTGTTCGAGCATCCCTCCACTGCCGATTTCATCCATGCAAAATTTGAGCTACACAAAACCTTTTAACGGATGACTCTTTCCGCCGCGTACGATTACATTCCATGACATTACAGGCAACAAGCGTTCTAGCCCTTATCATCCGTTAACATGCCACTGTACCCTCCTGCATCCTCTCTGGCCATCCCCTTCAACTTCACATCTCCTGCAGCTGAAAATGGAAAGAGGAAACAAAAGTACACGAACGTCTACACAGCAGAGTAGCACGGAAATAGAAAGGATGTAAGCGTATTGCATCTCGGTATATAAAGTATTAAAATGGACAAAACATTGTATCTGAATGTATCTCGTATATTTAGATGTCTAGAGTATGTCTAGAGTATGTAAAGGCACACCTAGCGCAACAACCGATATTTTCTATAAAAAGGGGAGAAAATCATCTGATCGCTTGGGATGTGACCATACAGTCCCACGATGTTCCACTGAGTTTATCTGTCCCACAAACTATCCTTATCTATCCCACAAGCCAAAGGCTTAACCATTTTTCAAAGTTTTCACCAACACCTTATTAAGTAAACAAAATGAACCAAGTAAACTAAGTGTCTTCAGCAAAGATAAAACTTTATTAGCTTTCTTAGGTAAACTTTATGATTTATTAAATAAGCAAAATAACCAAGTAAACTGTATTAAGTGTCTTAAGCAAAGATAAACTTTATTAAACAAGTAAACAAACTCAGTCTCTGAGACTATCTGAGTCACTCGAGTCATGTCCATTGCCTCAACGTGTGAAGCGGAGTGACTGTGATGTGCTGTGCTAGTTACTGCTTCTAGCGCCATTGGGTGCTTGCCCAAGGGTACAACATGGTGGTGTCAGGAAGCTATCCGAGAGCATGACTCAGTCCCATAGGGTTGAGAGCCTCATCAAGGACCTGAGATGTCTGCCCAAACTTGACAAGATCCATTGACGGCTGGCTGTGGGTGGAGAACGTTGGAGAGTCTAGTGGGGCTATCTGGTCTGCAGTGGTAAGATGTGTCTGTGCATCCGATGAACCTGGCCGACTGGAAGTCTGTTTTTGCTGTGAAGTCCTAGTCTTGATGGTGAGGGGCTGTTGAAAGCTGGAACGCGTATGTGCTAGGGTGAGAGCAGACCTGACTGCGTAGGAGCAGCTTCAGCTGGCCTGAAGGTTGTGCAGAAGTGCTGCAATCATCTGACTTCATCACCTGGACCTGCCTTGGGCAGGTCCTTCAGGTCTGGCTCACGTAGGTGATGAAGGCTTCTGCCGAGGGATGCTCGTCCTAGTCGACCAGCTGAGAAGAAAGTTCGTGCTGTCTTCATTGTGTCCCTGATTTACAACAGCACACTGTGTCCTGGCCTCCAGTCTGCCTCTCTGCCTGCGTCCTCTAGCTGGAGGGTGGGTTGGCCCCTGTGCTGCTGCTTCTTCCCATTTGTGACATCAGGCGTCATCCTCCACTGGATCCTCAAGTCCACTGGCAATGGGAGTGAGCGAGTGAGGCTGCTTCTGTGGGCCCTCTGAAGACACCTGCCTGGACAATAGTGCCCGCTGGGGAAGAGACTGCGGAGGAGTCTCAGGGAGATTGGTCTCAAGGGCTGCTCCTCTGGTGGCAGATCTCACCCTCCAGAAAACTACACTTGTCATGATGTATTTCTCCCGGTCGTGAGCTTGACAGCGCCTGCCCGGATTTCTGAGGTGTAGCTCCATACCAGTGTGGCATGTGCTTCCACTATCCTAGAGTACTTCTGCAGTGTACCGCACTCTCTGCCTTGTCTTCCAAGCTGCCTGCTTCTTCTTGGTGTCCCAATACAGTCTGTGCCATTTCTCACAGTACCTTTCATCCATCAGCCATTCCAGAACTCATCCTCATGCTCCGTGGAAAGGTCTACTTTTCCTCTCTCCCTTCTCCTTCCCTTCCTCTCCTCCCTCTGCAGAGGCTTCAGCGGCCTTCAGGGGCTTCAGCATCGGGCCTTCTGGAGGCCTTCTGGAGATTTTCAGGGCTTCAGAGGCTTGAGCAGCAGGCCTTCAGCAGCAGGGCTTGAGGTCTGAGTCCTTGGGCTGGTCCACCACAGCCACAGCAGCAGCACGTCAGAGTCAGTGCCAGGGGTGGATGCTTTCTGGCTTTCTTCACCTTCCAGCGCTGAACAATAGGCACGGCTTCCTCTTCTTGCCTGACTGACGAAACATGTTGTCCTGCAAGATGATAGGCAGCACGATCTTCCCCTGTATGCTACTGCGTGTGTTGCTGCATCCTTTATATCCACGGAGCAACGCAATTCATACCCCCTGCATGAGCAGTGAACACTTTGCATCTGATATACATCGCGGCCATGCCCTTTTTTTCCTTTAGGCTCCATGATGCATCTGCTTCACTGCTATGCACCGCCCCTTCCGCTATGTGTCCACTTTGAATTCTCCCCCGAACCCGCGAGGTGTCATCTGCTTCCACCACTTCATCTGCTAGCTCCAATGAACACCGTTAACATCCTGTATATACTACACATGTCCGTTCTTTGTTCATCTGTTTATGCAAATTTTCACCAATTTATGAGTGGATGAAAACGGATGGAGCCACCCCTGAAATTTTGCTCGTCCGCTGTGTCCTTTATGCATACGTTTTGCGTCCATTGGCCAGTAGGACCGGGCCTTAACTTAGATTTAAGGCTAAGAAGCAATCTTTATCGAGGCATCTGAAGTTGCAGAAGGCATGAAACAAATCTAAGGGGCGCATGTAATAGTTATGGTGTTGGACTAGGACAGTGGGTGATGTTACAGTCTACTTCTGCCATGGAGATCCAATAGCAACATTAGACAAGTCACACTTCTCAATCCAGATGTTCTGACAAGGGTTGTAGACAGAGGTAGTATTCAGCAGGTTCTGACCAGTTCTGGAGAACTGGTAACAGAAATTTTGAGGAGTTCGGAGAACCAGCAAATCCCATCTCTGACTGGCCCCACCCCTGTCTATTCTCTGCCTCCCGAGTCCCAGCTGATTGGCTGGGTTTTCTTTTGTTGCCCTGCACAGGAGAACAGAGCTGAAAAGCAGGTTAGTGGGGTGGGGAGGGAATGAAGATTTTGCAGTAACCTTCCCCTCCCACGCCCACTAAGCTACGCCCACCAAGCCAAACCATGCCCACCAAACCATTCCCATACAACCGGTAGTAAATTCTTTTGAATCTCACCCACTGGTTGTGGGGTGTGGAAAAGGGAGGACAGAATGTATGCACTCTAACTTGAGATATATGAAGCCAAATTTAACAATACTGAAATACAATGGGAATAGCTTAGGGTTTTTTTTTTTCTCTGAATTTTCTAAAGAATAATTTTGGTTTGGTTTTGCTTTTGCTAATAGGTGTAGCAACAGCTTGGCCATTGCTTTTCTTGTTTTATAATGTCCAAAATCTTAATTGGATTCAAGCACAGTATAATTCATTTAGCCATGGGTGGTCAGATAAATCGTAGTCAAATGTGGATGTCCACCATGTTAAGGCAAATGTTTTGGTAGACAAAACCTAATGATTGAGTTCAAACAGAGTCTCAAACAAAAGCTATTAAACCACATTATGGCTATTATCTGATCCAGGTCTTAAAAAAACACTTGTACTGGTAAGGTGATTGTCCGATGCTCTGCAGGGAACCGCCCTGTACCAACTAGACATGGGAGAAATATTTTTTTTTTAAATGTTCTGATCTGTGAAAAGAAGGAAACAGATTTTGCCTCAGCAGATGGTGGGTGGATTTGTGCATTGTGCACAATATGCTAAGCTGTTTGATTTAGTTAACTAAAGTTTATTGGATAAATCATCATGGGCTGGATTTGCACAACACAGGAACACAAACCAAACAAATCACATTCTGGCTTTCTGCAAATTATGAGCCCAGCCAAGTGGGAAATAGAAATGCACTTCAGAGGGGCTCCCCAGATGCCAGCAAACAGGATTCTGGGTTTAATTTTCCCAGTAATGCAGCTAAAAGAAAAGAAAAGATCATGTGTTTTTCTTCGTTTCCAAGTGGATTTTTGAAAACAGTGACTGCTACTGTTCCCCCATGGGCTCTGTGAATGGGAGCAGAATAAAGATGTTCAAGCTTGGCAATTTTGAGACTTGTTGACTTCAACTCCCAGAATTCCCCAGCCAGCCATGCATGTGCCCTGCATGGCTGGCTGGGGAATTCTGGGAGTTGAAGTCCACAAGTCTCAAAATTGCCAAGCTTGGAGATCCCTGGAGTAGACAAAGATACTTTGAATTTACCTGTTTCAATCACTGCCCCAGCCCCTACCCTAGTCCAAACTCAAGCCCTGTGGGCCAGATTTGATCTGCGAGGTGCTTAGATCTGACCGATGAGGCTGCCCTGGAAACTGAAAAGGACTGGCCCACAGTGCTCTGACAGTGAAAAGGGAGCTTGGAAAAGCCTCCTGCCAGCCTCCTGGGCTCTGTTTTCGGCCACAAAAGCTTCTTGCAACTTGTTGCCAGTGAAAACAGAGCTTGGGAGGGACATGCCCCCCCCACACTCAATTTTTGTTGACAGAAAGCTAGCAAACAGACTAAAAACAAAACAAGGAGGAATGTTTCCCCTTTTGCATTTGAGTATGCAAGAAGGGACAGGAAAGGAAAAAAAGGGAAAGAGGAAAGAAAAAGAAGGAAAGATGGGAAGAGAGCAAGGAAGGAAAAATAAGGAAAGAGGGGAAGGAAGAAGAAAGTAAAAGGAAGGGAGAAGGAAGGAAGGAAGGAAGGAAGGAAGGAAGGAAGGAAGGAAGGAAGGAAGGAAGGAAGGAAGGAAGGAAAGCAGGCCTTCGCACTTGGTCACCACAGGTGCCCCCGAGACAAGAGACATCAATCTGGCCACGGCTACCCTGGCCATGCCCACACCACACACATTCACCCTGAGGTCAAACACAACCTTGATGCGGACCTCACTGAAATAGAGTTTGACACCCCTATCCTTGCCTCTTGTGAAAGACACTTTGTTTGACACGATGTCATGGTGGAAAAACCATTGACACAATCCGTTGTCTTAGGAAGCGCCATGAATATTTGATTACACACCTTGATTCCTCTAGCATCAATTAGCCCTCAGGAATTGCATTCACAAATCAAGAGTTTTTGACCACAAGGCAGGTGAAGATGCCTGCTCTTCACCACTGAGCCTTTCTGCCTCTTGCCTTGAGGCACAGGTGGTTGTGCACCACTTTTTCTTTAAGGCCCTGTCACACTGGCTGACAGATGCAAAACGTTTGTAAAAAGGACACAGCGGACGAGAAAAATGTTCCATCCGCTTGTTATCCGCTCTCAAAAGTGCCCGGAGATTTGCTATAAACCTAGACGTGGACAACAACAGGAGACCGACGGAACGGGACAAGCCGGGGAGGATGTAGTGGAACGATGGAAAAGTGGAATGCTCCCGCGGCACCTACGTGCGGATGGGAAGCGAGCATGGAGAGTGGGATGGCACATCCACAAGACTTCCCAGGTGGAAGCACAGCAAATGCGAACGCGCAGAATGGAAAGAGTGGATTGCGAGAGGATTGCCTAGATGCAGATCGAAGTGGATGCTACGAAGCGGAAGCCTAGCACTGATGCTAGCGATGCTCTAGCATTCACTGCGCATGCGCAGGAGAGTCGCATTGCGATCAGCCCCATGGCAGATATAAAGGGAAGCAGCTCGCAAGCAGGTCACCTTCAGAGGTAAAAGACCTGCTTTCCAAACACAGCTGTGCCAGCCAGCCAGCCAGCCACGCCAGCAAGCGCAAGCCAGCCAGCCAGCAAACCCAACAAAGATGGGGAAGAAAAGGGAAGCCTCAGCTCATATCTGCTGCCAGCCTGGCAGAGGGACAGGGCCACCTTCCTACGCACCCCCTGGCTCTGACTTTGCTTCTGCTGGGGCTTCTGCTACCCGGCCTCGATCTCTGGTGCTGGGGGCTTCTGCTGATGCTGCTCTGGATGGGTGGTGCTTCTGTTTTTTTTTTTGCTGATGCTGAGACTGCATTATCTGGTGGTTGCGTGCATCTGCTGGTTGGCTTAGACTCTGCTGAAGCTATTCTGGTGGTGGTGTTCTTGCTCGGCGCAGCTCCTGGTTGCTGGTCTGCTGGCTGGCTATACTCTGCTGGCACTGCTCCCTGGTCCTAGCTGGTCCTGCTGGTGTGCTCCTCCTGGATCCTGCTGTCCTCTGTGTCTGGTCGCTGCTGGTGCTGCTCGGTAAGCGCTCCTTGCTGCGTGCTGCTGGTGCTGGCTGCGTGTCCTGCGTGCTCCTGGTGTGCCTGCTGCTGGGTCCTGCTAAGTCCTGCTTTTTGCTGCTACTGTTGTTGGTGTCGTTTGCTGCTGCTGCTGCTGGTGGGTGATGGAGGACGCGGCGCGTCCGTTCCCGATCGTGTTACACTGCTGCCCTGTGTTCCCATCTTGTCCGCTTGGGAGTGGATTTGAGTTGCGCGGAGCGCAGCGGATGCCTAGCAAGATATAGCGGATGACATAAGCATCGGATGACGACAGGATGTAGAACGGATGTTCCCCGTATGCGTTGCGGAATGCAGAATCGGAAGCGTTGGATACAGTTTTCCGCTCAAAACGTTTTGAGTCAGCTCAAAACGTTTTGAGCGGATGGTAACCATCAGTCGACGGATGGCTGGAACGGGATAGAGAGGATGAAAACGGAGGGCAGTGAGTACAGAAAACAGCATGAATCGCGTTACTGCAACGGATGGGCAATGTGTTCTCTCCATTTTACATCCTCTTTCCATCCGTTGGTGCAGTGTGACATGAGCTTTAATATACAGGTAGTCCTCATCTTAGAACAGTACATTTAGTGATCATTCAAAGTTACAACGGCACTGAAAAAAGTGACATGACCATTTTTCACACTTACGACCATTGCAGCATCCCTGTGGCCATGTGATCAAAATTCAGCTGCTTAGCAACTGACTCACACTTATGAAGGTTGCAGTGTCCTGAGATCATGTAGTCGTCTTTTGTAACCAGTACACTCAATGGGGAAGCCAGATTAACTGAACAATGACAGTGATCCACTTAATAACTGTGGCAGGAAAGGTCATAAAACGGGCCAAAACTCCCTTAACAAATGTCAACATAACAAAAGCAACATAAATTTTGGGCTCGATTGTGGTCATAAGTTGAGGACTACCTGTACAAAGATGGGAGCAGGGAAGACAACAAGGAGTCCGATGGCATTTGAAGACTATAGTTCTGAGCATTCCTAAAATCCACAACATTAAATGGGATTTTCTGCTTAGTAAATCTTCAGAGGACTGCATCAGCATTAAAGGACTATTTTTTGTAGCCTGCATTCCACCATTTCATGCTGGCTGGGATATTTAGACATTAGAATCCCTTCATCCAGAAATAAAAGGTACTAGATCGAAGCAAGCAATGTATGTCTTAGAAACATGTGTATATTTCTCTAGAAGCAAGTCCTTCTGTTTCTACTGGATCTTAAGAGAGATCTTAAGAGAGGTCACAGAGTGATCTCTGTGAATTTAAATATTTCTGTGCAACAAGATACATGCCTGCACAATGAACTAGATTGAAATCTAGTAGAAGATATTTTTGTTTTGATGTTGCACAACCCTTCAGGAACAAGCTGACCAACACTAGTTGTGTTTGGAGCAAATAGTCTTCCCATTGTCATATATTTGTCAGGTACTAAGAGCAGTTTCCCCTTCTCAGTATTTCTGCTCTGGCGGTTACTTACTGCACAGACAAATTTGAAACTATTTAGAAGTAAGAACTCTGTAATATAGAAGATGAAGTATTGGATCTATTGTGTGTCCAGAATTTGCTGCACTTACAGGAAGCTGGCAGTATGTTACTTTGCTATGAAATCTGTTAGGATACCTAAATGTAAAAAGAAGAATAGAGCAATGCAGATCAGATCAGATCAGAGCAGAGCAGAACAGAACAGAACAGAACAGAACAGAATTATTCCTTAGTTCTAGGTTGCTTCTCTCCTTGATTACTTTCCATCCATTGCTTCTCATCATTCTGTCAGGTGGTTTGGAGAATAGCTTGACTCCCTCTTCTTTGTGGCAACCCCTTGAGATATCAGAATAAAAGATTGGGAGTTTGTGTCTTTCCTAGCTGTGCCCTCTCCCCAAATATGTTGGAAATCACAATGGATAATTGTCTGGAGCTATCCTTTTTTTTTTTTTTTTATAATAGAATATAATTCTTTATTGGCCAAGTGTGATTGGACACACAAGGAATTTGTCGTGGTCCAATATGCTCTCATATTTTTTGTATATTGAATGCTCTCAATATACATAAAAGAAAAGATACATTCATCAAGAGTCAAGAATCATAAGGTACAATACTTCATAATAGTCATAGGGTAAAATAAGCAATCAAATCATAATAGGAAATAGTCAATAAAAATTGTTAGGATACAAGCAACAAGGTTACAGTCATACAGTCATAACTGGGAGGAGATGGGTAAAAGGAAGGATGGGAGGATTAATAGTAATAGTAATAGCAATGCAGACTTAGTAAATAGTTTGACCAGTGTTGAGTGAATTATTTGTTTAGCAGAGTGATGGCCTCAGGGACCATCTACAGGAGCATGCAGTACGTCTGGAGGGTGCCACACAACACCATCAGCTTTGGAGCTGCATGCAGCTCTTTCACCCCTCTGCTGAGGCTCCCTATTGCCAATCAGCTCCACAATTGATAGGGCTTTTGGTTAGGGCAGGCAGAGGAAAAAGGACGCTGTGCTAGGAGGAGACTCTATGGTGGGGGAACCACAATAGAGTCTGGTTGGCTCCAGAATTGAACAAAGGACTTCCAGATAAGACCTTTGTGGCTCTTTGAGTGTTTAAGGTTGCCAACCCCTGTACTACAATATACCAAGGTAAATAAGGGCAACTTGTTAGGTAATGATGGTGGTAAGAAGTTACAATAATCCTATCGGTCCAATACTTTTTTTGAGGCTTGATGGGTACTAAAATTCACACCCTGGTTTAATGGAAACAATTTTTAAAAACAGCCTTTTAAAGAAGCTGCTGAGAAGCTGATCAGGTACAGATCAGCACTGTAAAATATCAGGAGGATCAACTCATAGGTAACATTAATTCATGGAGAAGATAATTATTATCCAAGCCTTTTGGGGACCATTGTTATCATCATTGGTACAATAGCAGAGCACCATTCATCACCGGGCTTCAGGGAATATCCAAAAGGTTCAGATAATTGAAAGCTAAGATGAATAAGGGTTAGTCGGGAGGGGAAGCTGCTCATTCTACAGATATATTAGCTCAAGCATAGGCAGTTTGTTATGATATATAAAAAGCAAACCAAAACACTGCATTCTCAAAGGGAAAGATGGTGTGGTGCCAATGGGAGTTTGATCTTCAGAATGATGTAAGGCCTACAGGTACGGCTTATGGATGTTGTTCCATCAAACTCTGAAGCTGTATGCAGAATGAAAGCAAACTCCTGGCCCTGAAGTTTATCACTAGAATCTCAGGTGCAGGAAATGAAAATGCTTGTATAAGCATTAGATTTAACAAATTAACAGAGTCGGAAGGGACCTTGTAGGTCAGGACTATCAAAGGCCGGATGTGTCATGCCTGGCCAAGCCCACACCCAGTTTATCAAAGGAGAAGAAAGTCCTGATACATCATGTGATACAGCTGTGATGATGTGAGTTTGACACCCCTGTTGTAGGTCACCTAGTCCAACCCCATGCCCAAGCAGGAGACCCTACACCATTTCTGACAAATGGCAGTCCAATCTCTCTGAAATCTCAATTTAAGTTCCACAACTCCGAACGCAGCTTCGCTTCATTGGTTGATTGTTCTCTACTGCCAGAAATTTCTCCATTTCCAGGGTTAAAGCCCTGTCAAACAGCAGCAACGGAGCAAACAGAGGAGGTACAACAACGCAGAGAAACACTTGCCATCCGCTGGTTAACGTGCCAATGCTTCCGTACTATACTCACTGCGTCGTTTTTTATACTCTCTATCCGTCCCCGATCTGTCTACTGGACATTCATCCACTCAAAATTTTGAGCTTGCAACAAAACTTTTTGAGCGGCAAATGTATCCCAACGCATCCATGAACATCCGTTACGCAACAGGGAACATCCGTAATACACGTTGTATTCATGCTTTACTCGTCTGCATATCCCCGCTACGGCATTTCCGCTGGCACCGGCAAATCTCAA
>BHFT01033428.1:0-70836 GCA_004320025.1 Laticauda laticaudata
CAATCAGCCTAATCAATTAATTACACTAATCACTAATCAATTAATTACACTAATCATTAATCACACTGTTCAATTAATTAATTAAGCTAATCACACTTGCAAGAGAAGCTGATCTTGAGAGTAGATGATGGGGTGCTGTTGCTGAGAAAGGGCTGAGGGGGGGGACAGTAGTTATATGAGGAAACAGAAACTCCTACTGTGAATCTTTCCTTTTCTGGGGAAGCAGTTCTTTCTGCTACTGGTAGATCAAAATAGATGACCATTTTCCACAGAGATAAGGAACTATGGCCCTTTTATGACTTGTGGACTTCAACTCCCAGAACTCCTGAGCATGGCTGGCTCAGGAATTTTGGGAGTTGAAGTCCACAAGTCATAAAAGGGCCATAGTTTCCCACCCCTGGTTTGCCAAATGAAATAACAAAAATGGGAATGAACATCCAGCTCACAATGGCTCAGGACCATTGCTGATTTGTAAGACTCCTTTATGCAAAAATGGCACCTTTATGGTGTCCCAGGTAAGAAAAGAAAAGAAAAAGATTCAGCGCAGTTCATATTTGTTAGGCTGAACTTCCCAAAACTGCCAAAATAGGTGCACCAGAAGATGTTAGCAGTGTTGATAATATGTATGAATTTTCTGAATTGATATACTCCTTTTGGAAGGAAGAAATCTGAAGTAAGTAAGCAGTTACAGGTCAGTTTGGAATGAAAAATTAATTTTTAAAATTTAATTTGGTGTGCCCCCATCACACACAACTCAGACACCTGTTTGTGATGGCTCTGATCTAGATATTCTGAAGAAAATGACGTTATAAATTTGGCTTTAAAATCCTTGGAGGTTACAGCATTGTTTAGTTAGAGTTTAGCTGATTATTCCCTCTTCAGCATGACTAATTCTGCTATCATTCTGTTTAAATGTTTAAACTATGAGTAAAAAAGACAAAGCTGTCTGCTTCATTTCTCTGGTCAGTTTAGAATTAAGCAATTTTCCTTGCTCACTAAAAGAAACAGCTGCCATAATACAGAAATTATCCTTTTTTTAAAAAAATGTGTTATTTATTTTGTCCATCCAAACATTACAAAGCCAGTAACCATTATGACAAAGACAGGAACATCCTAATACATCACTGAATTATACAGTTAGGTTATTTTATTCCTTATTCTCAATCATCTTGGATTATAATTGAGCTGAATGAGTTGCCATTGCAATTAATTTTTATAGTAATTTTATTAAATATTGCAATTAATAAAAAACTAATGCAAACTACAAAAAAAGAAAAATAGAAAGTACAGAACAGAAGAAAAAACAAGAAAAGAATATAGTAAAGAAAAAGAAAAGAAATATAAATATAAAAATACTTCCACCCTCATCATTGTTGAAGTATAAAACAGTTTTAGTAACTTTTCATCTTCTTTTAAAATACAACAATTCCATATCTCATGTCTTATCTATAAACACATTTTTAAAGCTTCATCATTTAGTCCTGATTAGCAAAAATCCATTAAGGATTATTAGAGATCGCAATATATCATCTTAATCTTGATCAACTAAATAAACTTTATATTGCTTCCTTTTACTTTTCCCAATCTTAATTTTTAAATCCTTCAAATAATGTTGTAGAACTTGATTTTTTTCTTTTTTTTTTTCTGTTTCCCCTTCTCACAAAATTCTTTAGCAAGTTGCTTTTGTAAATCCAATAAAGGAAGGTCACCCTTTTGGTTTGTTACTTGTGTTTTTCTTTTAATTATTATGACATCATATTGAATGTAGCATCTTTTTCCATATTATTTTTGTAGCCTGTCATTTTAAAATCTACTTTCAGATCAGTCTCAGTCTTGACTGGTAAAACTGGTTCCTCTGTCATTACATCTTTTAAATAGCATATGCTTAATGGCAGCCACTCTTAAAATTAACTTGAAAGTCTATTGTTCACAAATACCCTCTAATAAATCTAATGTTAAAGTAATTTGCTCCTCTAAAATATTCTGTATTAATATGTCCAGCTTAAATGTTCCTCTCCTTTAATTGTAATCTCTTCTTCTTTCTGGTTCCTTTCAGTGTCCAACATTCATCCTATCAATTTTTTAAAGAATTCAAAATGATAGCATTTTCCTATGGGGAGGATTTTTATAATTAATTTCAAATCTTATTTCAAATCCAAATAGATCCTTAATCTGTAGCTTTCTAAAATCAGAGCTTTAATTACCATTTTACTCTTTCTTTCAGAAAAAAAAGAAGTCCTTGAACTTGTATTTAAAATTTCTTCTTATAAGGATTGAATGAAACTCACACGGCGTTATAAAGCCTGTCAATCAAAAAATCCCTATTAACTGAAAAGCAATTTAAATTTTTTTCATCAAAGTGATCAGAGAAGGCAGTATGCAAACCCAGTGTCCTTTGGAAAGGCATTGACCATGGTTAGGAAAAAAAATGGCATTCTCTTGTCTCTCTAAACTCATTGGAAATAGCTGTCGTGCAGTCTCCTCATGAGGAGCAACTATCTAGAGTCCTTGTGGGCAATCTCAAATTATCTCCTTGTATAGAGAGGAATTACAAATATCTGGTCTATTCTCTAGGTCTAGGACTTCATTCTGCTGCAGTTGTCCACTATGGTTACTAACAGTGGAGCAGCCTTCATTCACCATTTCTCCCCTTCAAGCCTCTGAATAACATATTTTCTCACTTCCTGCAAAGGGTAAAATATTCAGGTTCAGTGTGATTCTCAATGGACCATAGGAATATGGTGGTTTTTTTTAAAAAAAATAAAAGTGGTTTTAATTCCCAAAGCAATTATATGACAGAAAAGTTCAAAATTCTAGTTTTATTTTTTTTAAGCTTGGAGTATCTATGTACTACTAAAACTCTGGGAGCCTGTTCAATACTTTGTAACTTTCAGTTGGGTGAAAGTCTACATCATAGGGCAAAACTTTCTCATCAAAGGTACCCCAGATGAGCTAATCTTTAGAATGCAGGGATCCATTATTCTCAAGGGGATGAAATTTGATAATTCTTTTGACAGTACTGCTACACTGCTGCCATTTCAGCACTGGCTCACTCATCTGCAATCATGTAATATTCATTTTGAACTTTCCACAACAGCTTTCCACAAGTTGATGGGGAATCCAGAAAAAGTTGATATGATTGCTGAGGCACCCACACTTCTTGCCACCTTCTTACCAGGAAAATCTAGTGGGAAATTTGCAGGAAGAAATTCAGTGGAGAAATGGTCCAGCCACTTATGCAGTATTTTGTCCCTCCCATACCCAGCACCAGCCTTTTATCTACTTGCTGGGAAGAGAAAGGAAAGAAAGGAAAGAGGAACTCTGTAGAATGTTTGGCTAAGTTACATTTGCTTATAATTTGCTCATTCTCTGGTATTAGTTGCGCTTGTCTTTCCAATTTTCTAATATCATTCTGTAACTCATTACTTTCTTTTCCTCTTTCTTTTCTCTTTCTGATGTTATATGCTATTGTTATTCCTCTTAGGTAGATTTTCGTTGTGTCCTACAGAACATATTGGAACAGGAAAGAAATTTAAGAGCATTGAAATTAGTAAAGCAAAATTATTTTGAAAATGCAAATGAGCTGGGAAGGTGGCTTGCATATAGGTTAAGAAAGGAAAAAGAAAAGAGATGGATTCAGCAATTGCAGGATAAGGAGGGAAAAATACAAAATAATATGGAAAAGAAAAAAGAAATAGTACTGGAATATTTTAGTGAACTCTATAAACAAGAAGATATGTGTAAAGAGAGAATTAAACAGTACTTAGAGGAAGAAAATATTCCAATACTAACAGAAGAAGAAAGGGAAAGATTAAACGAAGAGATTATTAAGGAGGAACTAAAAGAGGCAATTAGTAAACAAAAAAATACTAAAACCCCCAGAGCATATGGATTACTTGTAGAACTATATAAAAATTTAGGTGAAATATTTGATCCAATTCTTTTAGAAATTTATAATGAGGCACTTACAGAGGCAAAGCTACCAATGTCGTGGAGAGAAGCATATATTACATTGATACCAAAGGAGGGTGCATATACTACCCAGATAAAAAATTACAGACCAATTTCTTTATTGAATGCTGACTATAAAATATTTATGAATATAATGGCTGAGAGATTAAAAAAATATCGAGTAGATACATACATACAGATCAAAATGGTTTCCTTCTAACAAGACAGCTTAAAAACAATGCAAGGTCGATATTAGATTTCCTGGAGTACTATGAGGCTGTACTAGTTTTTCTGGATGCTCAAAAAACCTTCGATAAAGTAAATTGGCAATTCATGAGACAGCAAGTAAAGGAGATGAAATTTGGGGACAAATTTGAACAAATGTTAGAGTCAATATATTCAAGCCAAAAAGCACAGATTATAATTAATGGAGAAATGACAAATTTATTTGAAATAGGAAAGGGAGTCAGGCAGGCATGTCCACTTTCACCTCTGTTCTTTATTATGATACTAGAAATCTTTTTGAGAAGTGTTAGACAGAATTTGGAAATAAAAGGACTAAGAATCAAACAAGAAGAATACAAGGCTGAAGCATTTGTGAACGACTGTGTTCTTCGTAGAAGAACCAATAAAGTCAGGACCAGGATTAATTAAAGAAATAGACAGATACAAAGAGGTAGCAGGATTAACAATTAATAAGGATAAAACCAAAATGATAACCAAAAATTTAACAGAGAAACAAAAAAAGAAATTAGTAGAGATAATGGGTATACAAATTGTTAAAAAAAAATTAAATATCTAGGAATTTGACTCACGGCAAGATGTTCAACAATAAAAGAAGATAATTATATAAAATTATTATTAGAATTAAAAAAAGACTTAGAAAAACTACAACTATCAATGCTAGGGAGAATTGTGACCATTAAAATGAACATCTTGCCAAGAATACTATTTCTCTTTCAAACTGTTCCAATTAAATTAGATAATTTTTTTTAATGAATTAAATAAAATTACTATGAAATTTATTTGGTTAGGGAAAAAAGCAAGAATAAAACTAAACTCATTACAAGATAATAGATGCAGAGGTGGATTTGGACTCCCTGCCCGGGAACTATATTATAAAGCAGCAGTGCTAACATGGATTAAAGAATGGGCCAGCCTGAGAAATAAAAGAATTTTAACCCAGAAGGGCATGATTTGGAGGTGGGATGGCATGCCTTCATGTGAAACCCTGGAAATAAGACTTATACACACTTTAATAGGCACGTAATCTGAAGCTCACTATTGAAAATGGACTTCACTATTAATCTCTAACATAAACATTATATGAAGATTCCAGGGTGAGTATCCATCATGGAGGCAGTGATCCACCTTTAGAAACAGGAAGAAAGATTAGATATTATGATGTCTTAAATTATCAAGGAGGATTAAAGACAAACCAAGAACTTAGAGGGCAAGGGATAAAAATAGAGTGGAGGCCTTATATACAACTTAAGACGAGGTATAAAAAAGGCACAGAAGAATTTGGAATTGAGGGAAAACCGAAATCAATTACCATGTTTTCTCAGAAATAAGGCGGGACTTATTTTTTTTTTGAACCCCGAAAAAATGGCTAGGCCGTTTTTGGGGGGTGACTTAATTTCCCCCCCCTTGAATCCTCAGGGGTGGGCAGAGACAGCTTGGATGCTGATCTCGGCATTGGTGGGGCACTTGTATCAGGAGACCTTCTGCACCATTTTTTCCCTCTCCCTTGCTGCCAGTGGTGTTTTAGAGCAACGCCGTGTGTTTGGTGCAGCATGTGCGGGGCCAGCAGGCGCTTCCTGCAACCGAGCCTGGGGAGACACTTGGCTCAGGCACTCTGTCATGCTTCCTTTGCCTTTGAAGTTGAAGCCAGTTATTTTAAAAATAATGCCTACTACAACAAAGACTCCCTGCCAAGAGGGCAGCCCAACCGGCGTGGGCAGGTGATCTCTGGGGCCGCAGCAAGGATCAGCCACCTCGGGAGAAGCGCCAGCTGCCATCCCTGTCTGGCACCAGGCAGAGCATGAACAGCTTTGGCCTGGGGTGCCCAGCCAGCTGACAGGCGGACCTCCTTTCCTGGCAACAGAGCTCTCACCAAGGCAGGAAGCGCTCCCCACCAGACCTCCTGCTCATCCTCCAGGGCTTGCCAGAGTGTGCAGGCTGGGCAGAGCCAGGAAGGAGCCACGGGTGCGCGCCCGCCTGCCAATCAAAAGAGCCGGGCCGACCTGGGCTTGGCTTCCTTCCAAGTCCTCCAGCGCAAACTGAAGGGGCCACCGGGAGAGGCTGCCCAAAGGCAGTGATAGCGCCACCATCCACAGACAGGGAGGTGAGGTGATGGCAGTGCTGCTTCCCTGGCCACGGAGAGAGCCCAAGCCGCCTGTCCTTTCCACCCCTCTCCAGCCATCCCTGTCCCCACACATCTCCAAATGCGCCGGCAGCTCCAAACACTGCAGTGGAATGGGCATCAGCAGAGGAAACTGACTCAGCGGGGCTGTGCAGGCATCACCTTGCCTCCCTGTCCATGAAGGGTGAGAGCTATCACTGCCTCAGATGCTTCTCCTGGTGGCCTTTCAGGTTTGGGTTGGAGGGACTTGAAGAAAGCCAAGTTTTGGGTCAGCCTGGTCTTTCACTTGGCAGGTGGGTGCACACCGGGCTTGCTTTCCAGCTCTGCTCAGCCCCACGCTCTGGCATGGTCTGACGGGATGAGCAGAGGGTCAGCGAGAGGCTCGCTGCCTTGGCGAGAGCATCTGCCACTGGGCAGGAGGTCTGCCTGTCAGCTGCGTGAGCACCCCAGACAAGCTCTTCGCACTCTGCCTGGCACCAGGCAGGGATGGTGGCTGGTGCTTCTCCAGGGTGGGCCGATCCTGTGCTGCAGCCCCAGGAGATTCGCCTGCCCACGCGGGGTTGGGCTGCCCTCTTGGGCAGGGGAGGCTTTGTTTCGTACCGGTAGTAGGGTGTTGTTTTTAAAAAGAATGGCTTTGCCTTTGAAGGCGAAGGGAGGCAGGCGAACAGGAGCGCTCTGAAGCCGGGTGTCTCTGCTGGCTCCGGTTGCAGGGAGGAGCCCGGCTGGCTGCGCGTGGCTGTGCCAAATGCCACGGATTGCTCTAAATGCACACAGCAAGGGAGAAGGAAAGCAATGGTGAGGAAGGTCTCCTGATATGAAGTGCCCCACCAACGCCAAAGTCAACGGCAGGCAGCCCATATCCGGGTATGCAACAAAACTACTTCCTAATGGCAAGCCCCCGCCATACCCCCCATTTCGCATGTTTAATATAGGCCTTAATTTGGGGGGAGGGGCTTAATTTGATTTTATGCTATAAACATGCTGGGCTTCTATTGGTGGAGGCCGTAGTGTTGGAGAAACATGGGTAGATAAAATATTAGAGGGAACGATAAAAATTAATTTCTAAAATATATAATTATCTGTAGAATTTGAAATGCAGAAGAATTAGTTAAAGACCCAATGATTGCATGGGCAAGGAATGTAGGCACAACATTAATCTGGAAGACTGGGAAAAAGTTGAGAAAACAAAATTCAAAATAATAAAATTCACTGTCTATAAGAAAATCAATATAAAAATGTGTGACGTTGGTACTGGCACCCTCAAGATTAGCGAATATGTACCCAAATTTAAGTCCACTTGCTGGATATGTAAGCAAACAAGAGGTACTTCTTCATACGTGGTGGCTTTGCACAAAAGTAAAAAATACTCAAAAAAAATTAGAATTTGGATGAAAGAAATCACAAATATCCAAATAGAACTTAAGGCCAAAAATATTTTTGTTGGGAATTATTAAAAGGAGATTATACAAAAGAAATGAAATATTTAATTCTCCATAATTTACGGCAGCAGGAATTGCATTGGTACGGGGGAAGAAGACGGAGCCTCCTCGCTGATGGACGTAGTCACAACTCTCTACAAGCTATGGTCCATGCTCTTTCATTGGAGAGCCTCGTTTATGATGATTAGGGCTGAAGCTGCTTGGAGGGGCAGCGAGTAAGGGAAGCGCAAGCCAGAACGAGGGGAGCCGCATCTCCCCTGGGCTTGGTTTCCTTCCCCCGAAGATGACTGCGCAGTTGATTAAAAAATGGCCACCCAAAGAGGAGGACTCCGCTGGATTAAGATTTGTGCAGAGGGAAGAAAGAGGTGGATAAATATCTGAATTGGGACAACTGGGCAATATAACTAAACAAAAGTACCACTGGGATTAAGGTAACATGGAATTTTTAAGAAATAAAAGTGAGTGGCGAAATTACAAAGGGACAGGGGAAAAAAGAAGAAAATATTTTTGACAGCTAAGAGGCTTCGAACCAGGAAAGGAAGAAGCTGGAATTAAAGATTTAATTAAATTGGACTTATAATAAAAATGTGTATGGAAAGGGAATATGACAGACTAAAGAACCAACTAAATTTAATATTAATATAGATTATTAAAGGCAAGGAGAGGGCATTGGTAATGTTTATATTATTATTATTAGGCAAACACATATTGTTTTCTTTATTTTAAAATAAATATTAAAGGATTATATTTGAAATAATTGAAATGAAACAAAAAGATGTTTCGATTGAGATTAATGAAAGACGCTAGAATTAATGTGTTTGTTTCTCTCCTTACTGAAAATTTAGAATGGAAAAGGTAATAATAGAATTAAGTATGCATAATGAATGTATAATTGCTGTCATATTTGTATGTAAGGTGATGACCAGAAATATGTTGCCACTAAAAAGAGATTTTTGGTTTTTAATGTGAAAACTGAATAAACTTGTTAAAAAAAAAAAAGAATTGCATGGCACAATGCTGGAAGGGTGACCAAGTTTGACAAATAATTTGATTATTCAGAAAGTTCTTGACTGTGCTACTTACACAAAAACATAGGGATAAAGAAGACTCAAGACATAGTACAGCTTGGGAAAATGATATAAGTGGATTAAAGATAAAAAATCAGGAAATTAAAAGATAAGAATTTGAAAACTAAAATGAAGTGGTTAGATTAAGAGCATTTACCAAAAACAGGAACTGAATATTAGTAAAATTGTTTTCAATAAAAGATTGCACTGTCTTAGCTGATTAGAAATGTATATGTTTTATTTTTATGTTTATTTGTTATGTAATTGTATATTGATTTTGTTTGTAACAAAAGGTTGTGTTCTATGTATTGTACACATTTTTCTTTTTAATCTTAATAAAGTTTATTTTTAATTAAAAAAAGAAGGAACAGGAAGGGAGGAATAGGGAGGGAGGGAGGGAGGGAAGAAGGAAGGAAGGAAGGAAGAACATTGGAAGTCATTTCTATTCCTACCAATTTCATGCTGCCCAAGGTCATTCTATTTCTCTGTTATCTGTGAAGTGATGACCCATTTGGTAATAGGTTCCCTATATACAGTATCAATGTATGTAGTATACATGCACACATATATTTGTTTATATTAAAACAGTGGTTCCCAGACATCATCAACATCATCATCATTAAAACATTTTAAGAACTATCATACAATTTGTACAACTTGCCTTGTGGTGTAACCAGAACAATCTGGAACTGAATATACTTAAGACCGTAGAAATTGTGGTAGCCTTTAGAAGAAACCCTCCCATACTACTACCTCTTACAATACTAGACAACGCAGTATCAACAATAGAAAACCTTCAAATTTCTAGGTTCTATTATGTTACTTGACCTAAAATGGACACTTAACATCAAAAATGTCATCAAAAAAAGCACAACAAAGAAACTTCTTTCTGTGCCAACTCAGAAAGCTCAAACTGCCCAAGGAGCTGCTGATCCAGTTCTACAGAGGAATGATTGAGACTATCATCTGCACCTCTATAATTGTCTGGTTTGGTTCTGCAACCCAACAGGACATACACAGACTTCAGAGGACAATTAGGACTGCAGAGTTAAACAACTACTACCAATCTGCCTTCAATCAAGAACCTGTGAAAATATTTACAGACCCCTAACATCCCGGACATAAACTGTTTCAACTTCCTGCAAAACGACACTATAGAGCATTGCACATCAGAACAACTAGACTCAAGAACATTTTTTTCCCGAAAGCCATCTGCTAAACAAATAATTCCCTCAACACTGTTCAACTATTTACAAAGTATGCATTACTATTACTATTAATCTTCTCATCACTCCTTATCACCCATTCCCTCCCACTTATGACTATATGACTGTAACTTTGTCGTTTGTATACTTACAATTTATGTTGACTGTTTCCTAGTATGATTGATTATTGTACCCTATGACTATCATTAAGTGTTATATCTTATGATTCCTGACTCTTGACGAATGTATCTTTTCTTTTGTGTATACTGAGAGCATTTGCACCAAGACAAATTCCTTGTGTGTCCAATCACACTTGGCCAATAAAGAATTCTATTCTATTCAAATTCTAGGACTCTGAAATTAAGTAAGAAAAATAATGGATTTTTTAAAAAATGAAATGGTTAAAATTCTATCCATTTCATTGAATTTATGTCCATAAGTTACAAACAGTTGGAGTTTCCAAGCATTAAAAAAAAACCATCCTTGGAACTACCCACTGCATTTCAAATAATTCTTAGATATTTCAATATCTTTGTTTGTTCTCTACAGGTGCCATTTATTCTCCAGTAGGATTGCAATTTTCAACCTTTTAGCTAATTAGTCTTTTAGCCTTCAAAATTCTTAGTCTTTTCATTATATAAGCTTGGAAGTCCACTCTTAAACTAATTTGCATGGAAAATAAGATATATGCAACTTCAGTGTAAAGTAGAACTGCCACAGATTTATTTGCCAATTTAGGTGATATAGCTTTTTTTTTTTTTTTACAAAAGTTGAACTGTGAAATTAATGTTCATTTTTTTTAAAAAAATACATTTATTTGATCCAGGTTTGAATAGTAAATAATATTGAAAGGCACCCTGAGGCAGTATCTGACCCATGTTAACATAGTTTCATATATTCTCATAATCAAAAGTGCTAGTCTATGCTCGATAGATTACCAGCCTTGCTCAAGTTTGTATTTATCAAATGCCAGCTTTGATCAAAAGGAAACAAATGTGACCCAGCAAACTATCATTTAATTTGGCTTATAAGCAAAATCAGTAAACTCTATTCCAAGCACCTTTACTGGAAATTAGACTGGCTTATCACGGATAAAGCACTTGCAGGAGAGAAAGATGGGTTTAAGCCAAGAAAAGTGCTAGTCTATGGTAGTCATTATGTTTTGCTGTCTCATCTAACAGAAAAGCATTCTAATCAATCATGAGGATCTCTTTACATGATCACAACAGTTTGTTTATTTCTAGGGCGATGATCTGGCTGAATGCAAGAGCTGTTAAATGTCAATAGGAACCAGACCTACAGTAATGATGTCACATTGATAAGATGCCATTCAGAGATGCATCTGGGAAATTCCCTTTCTGATAAATTTAAATTCATTTGCTCTGCGCTTCCTGACAGCAAATGTGAAGGAGGTTGATCAGGGGTGGGATTCTAATAGAAGCAGCAAATCGTGCCCTTGGCTGGCCTCATCCCCTCCACATGCCCCTCCCCACCCAGTCAGTCTTTATCGCGCATGTGCAAAATTTCCCGCATGTCCGACATCGCTGACTGGGTTCTTCCCCACCCAGTCACTCCTTGAGGTATTTCTTTTTTTTTTTCCTCTCCTGGCAATCAGCTGTTCCTATAATCAGCTGTGCTGGAATTCCCCTCACTTACTTACTGCTTCATCAGAAGGCTTTCCTGAGGCCCAGGAAGGCAAAAAATGGCAGGGAGGTGCAGCTCCTCCCACCCCCTCTATTTTTTGCCTTTCTGGGCTCCAGGGAAGCTTCCTGGGAACAAAAACAAGCCCCCAGGAGGTTCCCCTGAAGCCCAGAAGGCCCAAAAAATGGGGAGCGGGTGCTGCAAAAAAAGCCATGCCCACTGAGTCACATGGCCATGCCTGCCTAGCCACTCCCACAGAACTGGTTATTATAAAATTTTAATCCCACCCCTGAGGTTGATATCATCCAAAATGCAGAGATGGAATATATTTATTTTCTGTGCAATGGGAAATACAGAAGGGTCTATTTTATAATAATTCTATGCTTGTTGAGCTTGTAGTAAAGCTACTGCACAAATTGCCATTCTCCTGCCAAGTTAAGTTTAGGATGTATTAGGCTTTAAATAACTCAGGATCAGATTACTTTCAGGAATTATTTATTTGTGACCATCCTTGCCTACTGTCTTCTGGAAGTTTTTACAGGATAATTAAACATGCATTTATTTAAATGCTAACTTTCCCTACCCACTAACTCCTATAAATATAAAAATATAAAATATTACACCCACACACCCACACACTTCACACCCACACATAATTGTAATTTTTTTAGGATTGCCATTAATTAAAAATCGTTTGTCCACATTTTAGTTCGAGGAAGGAAGGAAGGAAGGTTTGTTAGATATAAATATTTTAATTTTATTTGTCTTTGGAGGTCTGTAAGCCACTCATAATTGGAATAGCAATAAATAAATACTTCAGTGACCTTGAAGGGTTTGAACTTGCAACCTTCCTTCTTTGTTAAGTGATGAAAAGCAGACCACTGCTCAGAATGCTTCTAGCCTCATATTGAGTCTGAAATTCATCATTTAGAGTGCTGAAGTCTTGCCTCCTATAGAGCAATCTATATGTATATCTTGTGTAGACGTGGATTATGACTATCACCATTCTCTGTAAACTTGTATCTGGTGTTGGAAGTGCAGTTCAAAACATTTGAAAGACACCAAACTGGGAAAGGATGCAACAATGCTTCATTTGCTGTCTCTGCAAGAGTCAGATTTATATTGGCTTTGAAAGCAGAGCATTTTAAGAAATAGATCAAAATTAGATTTAAAATAAAACCCAAAGCATGCTGAACAGATGTTTTATAGTAAACTATTAGCAAACATGGGCAAATATTCAACAATGACAAGTATGCAGGGAGTTTATCTATGAATCTTACAGACAGATAAGGATCACATTTTAAAAATGACTTAAGCAATTATTGCTCTGCAACCTAGTTTTAAGCATATTTGTTTAAAAGTAAATATACTTAGGACTGCTGCCTTGGAAGAAAAAAGTGAGGTCACAGGTGTCAAACTTGCGGCGTTACATTGCATCACATGATGTATCATGACATGTTTCTCCTTTGCAGAGCTAGGGTGGGTATGGTCTGCGGGTGACACATCTGGCCCATGGGATCTAGGTAGTTCCATCCCACTCTTTCTTCCCAGAACAAATTTACTTCTGGCAAGAGAAGCTGGGACAATCACATCCAGATGTTCTTGGCTCTCTGACTTTCATCATTTCTAGACAGCTTTGCCAGTAGTCTGGAATGATGGAGTCTGAGTCTCGCAGTATCAGGAGACCTTTGCAGGCAGAGTTATGTTTTTGATCAAGAAGAAACACCAGAAAATAGAGACCTTCTATTTATAATGTGTATAAATAACTAGCTTACAAAAATAAAACAAATGTCACAGATGTCCTACACAGAAAAGAACATTTAGTTATTACTGCCTCTCTCATTGTATACAACGATGGACCTATCTAGTTCAGTATTTTCTCCTTTTACAGACATGTTTTTATAATGTGGATCTAGCAATTCCCATAGTATAAGGATTTGAGCAAAATAGGTGACCAGAGAGAAAGAATCTCCAGATATAAAAATATCTTTAATGAGAATTGATTTTCTGCTATGTGGCCTTCCCAGTCACCAAGTCTTTATATGCATTTTTAAATTTCTGCTTCTCTAGCTTGAAAGGAAATCTTAATGTAAATTAGAGAACTGACGTCATATTACTGTGCATGTTGCTTGAAACTTTGCATTTAGTTGCTATCTACAGTAATACTGTAGAATTACAGTATAAAGTCTTTCTGTAATATGCATCTGTGCCATTGCCATCTTGTGGTAGATAGGCAAACCAGCATCTCGCCCTGTTCTGGTTTGCTTTGTATCAAAAAAGTTGGCACTGACTGAGCAGGCTGTCTCAGTGGTTTGGCCAGACTGAAGGTCTTTTTCACATGAGTGACTTGTTATGTCTGCATAGCATCCCCCAGCCATTACTGAAATGATATAAAAATATCTCAGTATTACTATTACTTTGGCACAGAAATAGTTTGTTGGCAGAACTCTAGAATAGTGGTGGCTAACCTTTCATGCCCCCCCCCACGCCCTACACCTGCACACACGCAATACCCCCCACCTCTGCCACTCTGTGTGCCACCTGTGGCACGTGTGCCATGGGTTTGCCATCATGGCTCTAAAAGATGCTATAAAGCTCTGGTAAGTTAATGAACCATGTTTTTGTTTCCTTTGCATGTGCAGATGAAAAAACAACAACACAAAAAACAATAGTTTGTTACAACAGCTAAGAAAGCTGTCAGGAAAGAATTGCAGTGATAGGTAAAAATGTACAGTATATATTAGGCTTATAGGCTGCTCCATTCTGCTAACCCTGAATGGCATACCGCACGCTACTACATAATTGGGATGAAAATATTGAATGAAGCAATATAATGAGTAAATCTATTCCTAAGTAACCAGAGGTCAAAACTAAAAATATTAATGCTAATTTCCCATTTCCCTTTCTGAGAGAGGGAGACCTATCCCTCTGACCAGGGTTCAGTAATTTCAGGGCTGCCAAGAGAAACTTTATTAAAGGCTGGCCTGAAACTCAACAACAGGAGCTGGAAGTCAGAGGCTCCAGGCATGTGATTTGCTGATTGATGGATTGAGATCTAAGGGCCAGAAGGGGAGATTGAAAGCAACTGGGGGACTCTCCCCAAACCCTTCCAGATCCTAGGTTTCTGTACCTAGCCAACTTTCTGGCTGACAACCTGACTTTGCCAAAACTAGCTCCCGCATTCTTTCTGCCCAGAAGTAACTTAATTTCTTCTAAGTGCAATTTAGGAATAAATATATACAGTTGAAAATATTTCCATTGCCACTCTAAAGTGGTAAATATATGAAGTTATCTCATCATTTATTGGTTCTTTTCCTGTCAAAAATCAACAAAGACTCATAGTTACTTCCTAGCAGTTTCCTTTATTGCTCCTCACCTATAGTCAGAAATCTTGCACAACTAAAGCAACATTCTTTTATCATTAGAAATATACTCTGTGAACTGCTAGGGAAAACTATCTTGATCCTCTTTCTGCTACCAAACCATCTAAACCTGGTTGTCACTTGGTCCTCTGGAAAGCAGCCTGGGAATCCAGACTACATTCCATCACATCTCATGGTAGCACAGCCTCTTATTTATTGTTAGGCAGGGTTTTGCCTTGTAGCCCTCAACTTCTACAAAAATCTTTGCTTTTCCATTCTTTGGGATCCTTTTTTCTCTTAAGCAAGAACCCAATAGACATTGCAATGAAACTTGGTATGTGCTCCTTCTTCAGTCCAAATCTATTACTTATTCTTCTGGTAGTGCAAACCCTTAGATATTGTAGGACAAGGGACAACAATTTTTATCCATTTCTGATTTCTCCAAATGGCCAGTTGCCATGATCACAGTCAGCACACTCACGTATCCACAGATAAATCACTGTAATAATTTACCTGGATGAAAAATAAATATAGTACAAATAGAAGGTGTCGTTCCTGACACACCTCAAATGCAAGTCACAGCCCCTTTGAGCAGCTTGCCTGAGAGGAAATCAAAGCAAACAAGTTCAGAGCTGTGGCAAAGTTGGGTCAGAAAGCAGCCCAAAGGTCCAGGAAACAAATAGTCTGGTTCAAAGTCCAGGAGCAGGATTCCAAGAGGCACAGGTTTTCAGGAAGTGATCAAAGTAGCAAGGCAAAGTCAGAGCTGGAGGTGGTCCTGACACCAATCAGGCTTTTTACAGTACTGTAATAATGAATAAACAAATAATATAGTCCAGTGTTTTTAACTTCAAGATGTGTAGACTTCAGCTCCCCAAATTCTCCAGCCAACATATTGGCTAGGCTAGAGAATTCAGGAAGATGAAGTCCACACATCTTAAAGCTGTTGAGGTTGAGAAACACAGATATATTCATGTTCAGCTGTTGACTGATATTTTAGTTTTTTGTTTGTCCCACCAGCCTATCATTTTTCTCCAGTGATAGAGAAAATGCATACATTGTATTTTGGTTTTATATTTTAACTGTTTACATAATTTTTGCCTATTTTGTTAAACTTGATTTATGTGGACAATTGGTATGCTATCATGCATCTGAGAATCATCTCCCTCACATGTATCTTTTCATTTTAAAAGATTTTCTACTACTCAAGCTGTTAACCATTTTATGGAGTTCTGAGATAGTCATGTTAATATTCAAGAGGGGATATAACTGAAGTTCTGAATTTTTGACATGGTTCATCTCTTTTGATCTAAGGACCAAGTTGGAGGATTGCTCCTGAAATGAATTGTGTGTGAACTTCATTTCGTTCACACTCTAAGACCAGCAAAGCAATTATGAACTTGCTTACATCATACAAGTACTACCTGGAATTTAGTTTAGTGAATATTCTTAATAAAGATCTATTGTCTTACATGCATTGTTGGGAATATTTGGTCTCAAGTGAAAGTCACATTTGCATCATCTCTGACCAAAGACCACAGTGGAAGGGCAACCAGTTGCATAACAATTCTGCTACACCAGCATGCATCATAATGGCTGCAGATTATCTTTGAATCATAAATTCAAACATAACCAAAATATAATCTAGCATAGGCGTGCACTTGAAAATCTATATAGTATGTGTTTTTCTCCATTCTGTAGACTTATCTAGTCAGCAGTTCATTTCCCTTTTATATTTTGAGAAAAAATATCTCCATGTATATACATTTGCCACCAAACAAAGGAAAAGCTTACAAGTAAGGATTAGAAAATCCAGCTGTTCCAGCTGTAGACCTCAGTAAATAACCACTGCATTTTTCAGTATTTGCTGAAACTGCTTTAAAATTAAGTGGCCAGAAGAACAATAATGTTGTAACATAAATATTTAGAATGACTTTGTTTGGAATATTGTGCAAAGCTGAGCACCACTAAAGAAGGCTGTTCAAGATCTGGAGCAAAACAGTTTGATAAATCACATGAAACCTCTTCCTGAGAAAGATAACCTCTTAACTTTTGCCATCATTGTTACTTTCAGCTTTTTATTCTGTACTTTTTCAGCTTTTTCTTCTTCTAAGGCAGAATAGTGAAAACACATAGCAGTTTCTCCAGTACTTTTTAGCAGAAGACTGACTCTTCAGCTGATTTTCCAATAATACTAAAATATTACCAAATCACATATCTTTAAAAATAAAAAAAACAAATGTTCAAATGTGTAGATTATCAAGTCTAGATGTAAAATGAAATGCCCCTTGCCCTGAGGAAGAGATCAATGTTTTTAATACCTTAAAAGAAATGTAATAATGCAGGTTGATGACATAGACAATAGGTCGTCCTAGTCTTACGACTACAATTGAGCCCAAAATTTCTGTTGCTAAGTAAGGCAGTTGGTAAGTATGTTTTGTCCCATTTTATGACATTTTTTTTGCTATAGTTGTTCAATGAATCACTTCAATTGTTAAGTGAATCATCATTAAACAAATCTGGCTTCCCCCGTTGACTTTGCTTGTTGGAAGTTGGTTGAAAAAGTTACAAATAGTGGTTACATTATTCTGGGACAGAGCAACTGTGATAAATACAGGCCAATTGCAAGTGCCCAAATTTTGATCGTGTGAACGTGAGAATACTGCAATGGTCATAAGTGTGAAAAAGGATAATAAGACACCTTTTCAGTGCCATAGTAATTTCAAATGTTTAGTGAACATTGTAAATGGGGGAGTATCTGTAAACAGTCAAGGATAAAGACCACAAAAATATTGAACTGATATGTACTCTATGAAGCTTAAGTCCACTGTTTCAAGTTAGTTTGCTCTATTATCATTTCAATAAAATAACAAGACAAAAAAAATCTTGCAGCACTTTCAAGATTATAACATTTATTATCACAGAAGCATTTGTAAATGCAGACCTTAAATCAGATACTTAAAATGATATTGTGTGTTATATTAAGCCGATGTCACACTGCACCAATGGATGGAAAGAGGATGTAAAATGGAGAGAAACACTTGCCATCTTAACCGCGAATCATCCATTCTGTACGTCACTGCCTTCCGTGTTTTCTTCCTCTCTATCCGTCCAGCATCCGTCGACTGAGGTTCCATCCGTTCAAAAAGTTTTGAGCTGCTCAAAACTTTTTGAGCAGAAAATGTATCCAACGCGTCATTCTGCATCCGCAACGCATACGGGGAACAGGCCGTTCTGCATCCGTTGTCATCCGTTACGCGTCCGCTATATCCGGCTAGGCATCCGCTGCGCATCCGCGCAACTCAAATCCGCTCCAGCAGAAAGCAGACACAGGGAGAAGTGAAACGGACGCGGAACGGACACAAAGCATTAGTAGCACGGACGGAGAAAGGATGAAAGCGGATGCAGCTCGCAAATAAAGCATTTAAAACGGAAAAAAACATTCACAGAGGGGACCTATCTCAGATATTAAGGATGTCTAGAGGATGCTAGAGGATGCAGAAGGACATATAGGGGAAAACCTATATTGCTATAAAAAGGGGAGCCAACTCACACTGGATCTCACTTTCAGACCAAGCAGCCCTGCTGTGCAGACCTCTGCAGCCTTCATCTGGCTCTTGCTCTTCACACAATCCATTGATGTCCACCCATGGATCGTAACACACTCTTTTTGGTAGCCACCATTGTTCTGCAACAGTGCGAAGCCATCTATAGGCTCTTTTTCAACTGTTCTACGGGAAGAAAAAGGAGGCGTCACAAAGCGTCTGGGTCCGAAGATGGATCGGGAGAAGAGCAGAGCATGGACTGTACAACAAGCTGATGGTGGAGCTGAGGAACGAAGACCCTCGTGCATTCCAGAACTTCATGAGGATGCCTCCAGCCATGTTTGACGAAGTTGTGGAGCAGCTGACACCCAGGTTGACCAAGCAGAGCACAACTTCCGGCCCAGCCTGGACCCTGGGCTCAAGGTGGCACTGACTCTGTGCCACCTGGCCTCAGGGACCACCTACAGGAGCATGCAGTATGGCTGGAGGGTGCCACACAACACCATCAGCATTGTGGTCAGAGAAGTGATGCAGGCCATCATCGAAGAATACCTGGAGGAGCTCCTCCAGTGCCCCTCCACTGAAGAAGTCTGGAATAAAGTTGCAGAGCAGTGGTATCAGAAGTGGAACTTCCCCCACACCGTTGGAGCCATAGATGGCAAGCACATGGCCTGCAAAGCTCCAGCCAAGTCGGGGTCCACTTATTTCAACTACAAGGGCTTCTTCAGCATCATCCTCTTCACCATGGTTGATGCTGACTACAAGTTCATGTACATTGATGCTTCAGGCAACGGGTCAGCTTCAGATGCCCAGGTATACAACGCCAAGTCACCTCAAGGAGGGGCTGGAATGCAACTCATCATGGGCTTCCCAGATCCAGACCCCCTGCCAAGAACACACAAGAATGTGCCCTCACTTCATCATGGGGGATGACGCCTTCTCCCTCAGAACCTACCTCATGAAGCCCTACACTTCCAGACTCCTCACCCATGAAGAGAGGATCTTCAACTACAGGCTGTCCAGGGCAAGGCGGGTGGTGGGGAGAACGCCTTTGGCATCCTGGCCAACAGGTTCCAGGTACTTCTCAATCACCATTGCAGCATCGCCCAGAGACCATGAGGAGGATCATGGAAGCTTGCTGCATCCTGCACAATCTTCATGTGCACCGCTACCGCAGTGTTGGCAGAACAGGCTCGTGGACCTCCAACAAGGCAATGGGGACATGGAGCCTGGGGAATGGAGGCAAGGAAAAAACCTGATAGACACTGAGGATGTGCAAGCCCCAACAGAGTCTCACGTGAAGGGAAGAAGCACGCAACCTCCTGAAACACTGGTGCAACTCCCCAGCTGGAGCATGGAATGGCAAGACAGGTTTGATAGATGATTAATGGATGCCTCCTTCAGCCTGTCTCATCACACGGATGAGATTGGGCCATGTTTGTTGGGTGGGCCTACAATGAACAGGCATTTTAATAAAGAGTTGTGTGTTTGTTGACATGTGTGGATGAATGAAGGGCCATAGGTGTGGCACCTGGGAGGGGGACCAACAGTCCCACATATGCTTGCACTGGAGTTTATCTATCCCACAGTGTATTGCCCATCCCAAAAGGTATCCCTGCCCATCCCACAGGTATCGCTCACTTAACCATCCCAAAGGTATCCCTGCCCATCCACTGCTATCCCTTACCCATCCCAAAGGCATCTCCTGCCCATCCCCCAGGTATCTTAACCCATCCCAAAGGTACCCTGCCCATCCCACTCCTATCTTAACCCATCCACAAGGATGCAAAGGCTAAACCATTTCTAAAAGTTTCCACCAAGACTTTATTGAAAAAAAATAAATGAAGCAGTGTGTGAAGCAAAGAAATCTTTATAATAACAAGCTGTACAAGAAAAATGACCCAAGTCAAGTGTCCAAATAAAGTCAACAGGTTTAGCCACCCAGTCTCTGGCACTCTTCTTGGTCACTCGGAGGGTGCCCAGTCTCAGGGGTGAAGGGTCCAGGTACTGTGGAGGTGCTGGTGCTGGAGTGCTGGTCTGAAGTGCCACTGGGGTGCCTGGCCCCGAGAGGACAACAGGGGATGGTGTGTTGAGGAAGCTTTCAGACAGCTGGCTCAGCCCCATGATGTTGAGAGCCCTCTCCTCCAGGCCATGGGGTGTCAGCCCCAGTACCGATGACAGATGTACTGAGGCGTGGCTTGGCTGTTGGTGGGTGGAGGAAGGAGCAGTGTGTAGTGGGGCTGTCTGATTCTGCAGCTGGATGAGGAACTGCGTCCGTGGCATCCGGTGGCATGGGTGGCATTGGTGGCATCAGTGGAACCGTGGCTAACGGTACGTCCGCATAAACCTGTTGCCTGGACTGGGGAGGCTGCTGCCTGTGCTGGCTGGACCTCCTGGTAGCCGTAGCCTTGGTAGGTGAGGGCCTGTGGAAAGCCTTGGAATGGGAGTGACTCATCCTGGGGTGGAGAAATAGACCTGCCTGGTGGGAGCAGGTTCTATCTGGGTCTGGAGGTTGTGAAGCAGATCGGTGATCCTGTCCCTGTCACCACCTGGTACTGGGGTTCCGCCATGTCCATGAAGGTCTGGTTCACATAGGTGAGTGAAGGCCTTGCAGTTGGAGGATGAGGAGTGCTCGTGTGATATACCAGCTGAAAGAGGAGAGTCTACGCTGCTCCTGATGGTGTCTCTCTATCTCCAGCAGGACAGTGTGGCTCTGTCCCTCCCGGTTTGCCTCTCTGCCTTTCTGTGGAGGTGGAGCTGGGGGTGGATGCGGGTTGAGCTGGTGGTGGAAGTGCCGTCTCCTTTCTCCCACTGTGTTCTTAGGAGGTCCTCCACGGTCTTCCCATCGTGGCACCTCCACAGATACCTGCTGGAGACACGAGCTGACTCTCTGCCGGAAGAGGACTGGCTCTCAGCAGGCTGCCTGAGAGAGAGGGTTTGTGAGAGGGGCGGCTCCTCAGTGGCAGATATCACCCTCCAGGAAGCTGCACTTGGCCATGACGTAGGTCTCTCTGTCCATCAGCTTTGACCGCAGCCTGGCCAGATTTCTTGAGGTGCAGCTTCCCATACCAGGTGTGCATGTGCTTCCACCAGCCGAGGAGCACCTCTGAAGTGAGCCCAGGCTCTCCGCCTTCTCTCTCCAAGCAGCCTGCTTCCTTTTGGTGTCCTATAGAGGCCTGTGTCCCTTCCGTCATAGATACTCATTCTCTCTCAGCCACTCCAGCACCTCATCCTCGTGTCCTCTTCGATGTTGTATTGCCTCCTCTTCCCGTTCTCGGCATATGCCTCTTCCTCCCTTTGGCAGGACCACATGGGCCCTCATCAGAAGGGGCTTCCAGGTTGTAGGGGCTGTCTCTCCACACCACCAGCAGCAGCAGCAGCAGCAAAAAGCAGGACCAGCAGCACCAGCACCAACAGGACCAGCAGGACCAGGATCATCAGCAGCAGAGTAAGCACCAGCAGCGCCAGCAGCAGCAGCAGAGCGGACCAGGAGCATGAGCAGGACCAGCAGGACCAGCAGGACAGGAGCAGCGCCAGCAGAGTGAGCACCAGTAGAAGCACACGCCAGAAGCAGCATCAGCAGAGTAAGCTCACCAGCAGAAGCACCACCGCCAGAAGCAGCTTCAGCAGAGTAAGCACCAGCAGAAGCACCACTGCCAGAAGCAGCATCAGCAAAGTAAGCACCAGCAGAAGCACCACTGCCATAAGCAGCATCAGCAGAGTAAGCACCAGCAGAAGCACCACCGCCAGAAAGCAGCTTCAGCAGAGTAAGCACCAGCAGAAGCACCACCGCCATAAGCAATCATCATCAGCTCCTCCAGAAGCAGTATCAGCAGAAGCCCCAGCCCCAGAAGAGCGAGCCCCGTGCTGCAGAAGCCCCAAGCAGAAGCAGAGTGAGGGCAGGGGGTGGGCGGGTGGGCGCCCCTGTCCTTTGCCAGCAGCAGATGGTTGAGGCTTTCTCTTCTTCCCCATGGTTGTGGGGTTGCTGGCTGGCAGGCAGGCAGGCTGGAGATGTGTCTGGAAGCAGGTCTTTCCTCTGAATGGTGACCTGCTTCCGAGCTGCTTCATTTTATATCCGCGGGGCTGACGCAATGCATCCTCCCCACATGCGCAGTGAATGCTAGGCATCCACTAGGCATCCGTTAGGCATCCAATAGGCTTCCACTGTGCATCCGCTTCATCTGCTCAGCGTCCGCTCTGCATCCGCTTTGCTGCGGTCCCCCGGAAGCCTTTCGGATGTGCCATCCGCTCCCATCCGCTTCCATCTGCTAGGCTTCCGCTTTCCATCCGCCCTACGTCCTTCCCCCGTCCATTCCTTTCCGTGTTGTCCGCTCTGTTTATGCAAATTTTTGTCCCTTTTGAGAGCGGAAAACAATGGATGGAACATTTTTTCGTCCGCTGTGTCCTTTTTACAAACGTTTTGCATCCGTCGGCCAGTGTGACAGGGCCTTTAACAGAAACATTTTAGTATTGGTGAGCTGTGAATAAAAGCTGTTGTTCAGAGCAAGGAAGATGATTTGGAACTTTCCAATAAATTATAGGTTTCTTGAAATGCAAAAGGTAACCATTATCATACCCTAGTTGTCTTCCACTGATTTATGATCTAAGAATGTACCATAGTTGTGATATTATTTTGATTGTTGTCCTCAAATAACCCTTTTAAAGCACCACCACTGGGGATTTTTGGGCAGATAAGGTCCGTCTTCTAAGCATTATTCCTCCTTGTTGTTTTTTCACTTAAAAGTCCTCTATGCCAGGGGTGGGATTCTACCAGTTCGCACCTATTCCCTAGAACCGGTTGTTAACATTCTAAGCAGTTTAGAGAACCGGTTGTTAGAAGAAATTACTGGCCTAATCCTGTAAGGAAGGCAGGAAAGAAACATTCTAGTGTTGCTTATCGAAACTGCCTCTCCGTTATCCCTTATTACGTTCTTGGCAGGACTAGACTTCTTGTCTCAGAAATTTCTCTGGAGTTTTTTCCTCTTTCTTTGCTGGTACTTTGCTTGTGTGGAGTGACCATTCAAAGTTACAGTTGCACTGAAAAAAGTTACTTATGACCATTTTCCACACTTACAACTGTTGCAGCATCCCCACAGTCATGAGAGGCAAAGCAAGGAGAAGTGTGCCTCGATGTAAGTGATGTTGAGTTGGCCACACCCAGCCAATAACATGGCCACCAAGCCATGTCCACCCAGTCACATGACCACCAAGTCACACCCACCACCTAAGCCATGCCCACAGAACCGGTTGTTAAAAATTTGAATCTCATCCCTGCTCTGTGCCTACATGAATTGCAGTGACTTTTTAAGATAAGGTTAGAGAATTAAGATTAGTTAATGAGTTCTTAGAATGCTCAAAGCCTTTACATTACATACACACCAAAAGGAAAGGATAATGAGTTATGGTACTAAGTACATATAGATAGCCCTCAAGTTATAGCCACAATTGAGCCCAAAATTTCTGTTGTTAAGTGAGACATTTGTTCAGTGAATTTTGCTTGATTTTACAACCATTCTTCCCAGAATTGTTAAGTCAGACACTGCAACTGATAAGTTAGTAACCCATTTGTTAAATGAATGTGGCTTTCCCCTTGCCTTTGCTTGTCAGAAGGTTGCAAAAGGTGTTCACATGACCCCAGGACATTGCAACCATCATAAATACGAACCAGTTGCCAAGCATCTGAATTTTGATCAGATGATCATGGGGATGATACAAAGGTTGTAAGTGTAAACAATTATCACAAGTTACTTTTTTTCAGCACCATTGTAACTTTGAACGGTCACCAAACAAACTGTTGCAAGTTGACACCTACCATGTAATTCAGGGATGATGGTGGGATGAAACTAAAACTTTGCAATTATCATATTAATCAAAGCAGTGGAGGGTATGTGGTGCGAGTCTCCTGTGTGAGGAGAGGAGTCTGCATGTTTCTGCAAGATATTTGTGCAAATGCAAGATGCTTGGTATTTGGAGCTCAGATAATTTGGGATTTGGTTTGGAAAGTCAACTTCTCTACTGTTCTCAATTTCTTGCACAAATTGTCTTTTATAAATAGATTCTGATGTGTTTCTCAAATTTTGGAACATGCCCAATTAGGGTAAGGAGAATACGTTAAAAAAGATAACCGCCCTACTGTATATTCTTAATTTTTTGAACAATATGTTTCAGTTAGTTTGGCATATAAAATAGAAGGCCAAGGAGTGTGTTGTAGCACATTGCCTTTGTATTTACTTACGAGTATATTTACACAGATAACACAGGAGAAAGCTATGTTGTTACTAAGAGTCAATTCTGACTTGATAGCACAAAATCAATCAATTTATACAACTATTCTGAGACAAAGGGTCAACCTGAACCTCAACAGCTTCAGTTTTAGATTTCAGAACTTCACACTAACTAATTCAATTTGAATAAAAAATTGAGTTTCTGCTACAAAAGTATGTTGAGGTTGTTTGGTCACATAATTGGAATAACAGGACTAAATCACCAAGCTGATATGTGAATGAATATATTGAGAGGAAGGGGAAATCTGAGAAAGCTTTGGTGGGATGGAATTGATGGGAACATATTGATGAGATATATTTGATGAATATATCATGGTCACATGATCAACATTTGGACACTTGGCAACTGATATGTACTTATGACAGTTGCATTGTCTCAGGGAAATATGATCACTTTTCATGATCTTTTGACAAGCAAAGTCAATGGGGAAGCCAGATTCACTTAACAATCATGTTACTAAGTTAACAACTGCAATGATTCACTTAGCAACTATGGCCAGAAAGGTCATAAAATGGGATAAAACCACCTTAACAACTGTTTGGCCTAGCAACAGAAAATTTTAGGCTCAATTGTGGTCGTAAGTTGAGGACCTCCTGCTTTGGAAAAAGCTGCCATAGGACATTGAACATTTAGATTTACACTTGTGATATTATCAGCCCATGCATTCTGTAGATACAGCAATAAAATACTAAATGGGAAACGAAAGGTCTAAGCCCTTGGGAGACGGTGCAATGTTGCTGTTTGTTTGACTACTTTTTCCAACCAGCATCAGCTTTCGGGGGCACAAAACACTGCAGACCTGCCTCTGGCATTCTGAGGAGGCATAATAGTAGATTAAGGGGTCGAGGCAACAGTTAAGGGCGCTCAGCGAAAGACTGAGCATGTGGGCAAAAAAGATGCTCTGAAGATGTTCATATGGAAAAAAGAGTTGCATTAATAGCAGGATATTGGCTGGACCAAAACAAGGAAAGAAGGTGTACAAGACAACGCTGGACAAGAAGATGTCACGTCTCTTCCTCCCTGGCTGTACCATAAACTTGGACAAAAAAAGTCGCCTTATGATGCATATATAACAGGTGGTAGAAATTAATAATGGGATAAAGAAGAAGAAAGTAGATAAGGTAAATAAATAATAACTGAAGAAGTCCACAGAAGCAGACATGTTTTGCACCTCAAAGCAAGTGGAAATGTTCATCTGAGGTATCCATAGAGTGAGATCAATGACCAGCAATGGGCTTGTCCCCACTATGACTAGCATCCAGATGGCAAAACAGACCACAAAGGCCCATCTTGCTGTGCACCAGGACAGAGACTTCATGGGGCAAACCAAAGCCAAGAAACGATCAATGCTGATCCCTGTCATCAGCAGAATGGAGCAGTACATGTTGCACGTTAAAGTAGAAGAGGCCAATTGGCACATAATTGACCCAAAGACCCAATTGTGTCCACTGAAAAGGTATGTGATTTTAAGAGTCAGCATGCTCAGCATAAGCAGATCTGCAAAAGCCAGAGTGAGCATATACACCACGGCTGGCTTCCAAAGTCTTCATCATAAAAATATGAATAGCCAAAGCATTTAAGGGAAGACCCAGGGCAAGCATAAGAATCTTGACTGTGGGGAGAAGCTGGGTCAGCCATGGATTAGTGAAATATGTCCCAACATCATCTGAAAAGAGAATGAGACTTCCTTCTTTATTGTCGATGTCTGACAAATTCCCATTTGTAGAATTTATTAAAGCTGGCAGAAGTTTCCTTGGCTTAGATGAGAGAATAATGTGAACTGATGAATCTGGAAGAAAAAAAATAAAAAGCAATATACAAATGAAATATATAAACACTTCATGAATTGCCTGGCATCATTTCATGGAAGTCTTTATTGGCCAAATATGATTGGACACACAAGGAATTTGTCTTTGGTGCAAAAGCTCTCAGTGTACATAAAAATACATTCATCAAGATTCATAAGACACAACACTTCGTGATAATCATAGGATACTAAATAAGCAATCAAAATCATACTAGGAAACTAAATAAAACAATATAATCACAAAGATACAAGCAACAAAGTTATAGTCATAAATAGAAGTGGATAGGTAATAGGAAGGGTGAGAAGAATAACAGTAATATAGTCTTAGTAAATAGTTCAACAGTGTTGTGGGAATTAGTAGTTGTTTAGAAAAGTGATCGCATTTGGGGGGAAAATTGCCCTTTTGTCTAGTTGTTCTAGTGTGCAATGCTCTATAACGTTGTTTTGAGGGTAGAACTTGAAACAATTTATGTCCACAATATGAGGGGTCTATAAATATTTTCACAGCCCTCTTTTTGACTCTGTGCAGTATATAGGTCCTCAATGGAAGGCAGGTTTGTAGCAATTGTTTTTTTGCAGTTCTAATTATCTGTTGAAGTCTGTCTGTCTTGTTTGGTTGCAGAACCAAACCAGACAGTTATAGAGATGCAGATGACAGATTCAATAATTCCTCTGTAGAATTGAATCAGCAGAAGTTCTTTGGGCATTTTGAACATCCTGAGTTGGTGCAGAGAAAACATTTTTTGTTGTGCTTTCCCCCCCCCCNTGTTGTGCTTCCCCCCCCCCCCCCAATATAACTCTTTTAATCAAAATACATTACAGGAAGTACGTGCTTAACAACCTCCCTGTTTAATGACCTTTTGAAGTTATGCCAGCATTGAAAAAAGAACTTTGTGACTGGTCTTCACATTTACAACCAACAGAGCATCCCCGTGGTTGGATGTGGAGCATCTTTACAACCATTGCAGTAAAGTGGGGCATCTTTACAACCATTGCAGCATCCTATAGTCATGTAATCACTGTTAGTACACTGCACAGCCAACAAGCAGTGTCAACTGAGAAGCCGGAAATAAAACCACAACTCACAGTCATGTATTGTCCTATTTCGTGACTGGGGTGATTCGCTTAACAACTGTGGCAGAAATGAGGTTGTATGTTCATCATGGTCATGTGTTGTCTTGCTTAACAATTGTGTCACTTAGCAATGGAGTTGCTAGTTCTAATTATGGTTGTTAATGAAACAAGTTCAGTGGTGGGATTCAACAAGTGCACCCCTTCCTGGACCAGAACCTGGGCCTTTCTTGTGATTAATCCTCTAGTCACTTTATATCTACATGAACCCTTGGCCTATCCTTGGGGAGTTATAACTAGTCCAGAATTCCTCAGTATGTCTATTTAATTATAACAGCTGTGTTACCATGGGCTTTCAGGTGCAACATAAGATTCCAACCATATATAAAACCTTACATGGCATAAGGCTGGATATTTGTGGACCGTGTTTCTCCAAATGGCCATCGTATAGGTTTGGGTTCTGAGAATGACAATTTATGAAACCCAGGAGGGGTGTCTTCTCTGTTGCTGAACTTTCTTTGGAAAAACAATCAGGAACACCCGATCTGTTGGCGGAGAAACAAAGTAATTTGTGCTATAGCCATAGAATCAAAGGGCTTTATAATAAATACCACACAGAAGCAAAGAAAGAAAAACATCTCCATGGGTCAAAGATGGAGACCCCATGTGAGAATGAATTCATCATGCCTTTTAACAGCCCATGAGAGGATGGGAAAATTCAGGAAATTGCTATAATATTGCATGACATATTGCAATGGCTGCCAACTACATCTATAGAAATCTTTTTGAATGAAAAATTTAGAAATAGCAGTTAGTTTTTCTTTTGAAACAACAGTACAGCAAACGCACATTTTAGAGTGAAATTTGCCATGTTTTAGTCAGTGAGTTACATTTGGATGTTGGAGGCTCATAGTTATCAGCAGTTCAGCATTTCGAGATGCCTCAATCCCAGCAGTAAAACAGATGGAGAAGGATCAGGAACCTGTGGAAAATAATGAATTCCATGTCAATGATCTTGAAAATTATCCTTTTCAGCAACACAAAAGATGCAAAATGTACTGGAGGAGGGAATAATTACTGTAAAGGCAACTGTTTTGTGCACAGAAACTTGCCCTTCCCAGCCCAGCTGCAATAACCTTTCACTGTGAATTTTGAAGAATTTTGAAGGTGTGTCTGTTAAGTTGCCTCGTCTCACAAGGGACTGGCAAGTGACTAAAGCATTTAGCTGCTAGTTGTGGAAGGCTGTTCAGCCAAACTGAAGTAATCACTATAAAACCTATAAATGACCAGCCACGGCATGGGCAATATAGGGCAGCACACCACCGCAAAGAATAATAGCTTATTCTTATTGCTTCTTGAATCATGGTTTATTGTTTGTTGATGTGGCTGTGTCTTTTCATGGTATTTTCTCAATAAATCTTATACAGTATGACTGCGAGAAAGCAAAATGTAAGTCATACAAGTATAATGCAGGAATGCATTACTGCTATTTTTAATTATTGTTTCCTCCTCCACTCTTTCACAGTTCTTGAAAGGTTGTTGGTTAATTCTGCTGTAGTTATGGCAGCCTCTAGCGGCCAAAGAAGCAACTGAACTCAAAAGTCTTCAAATTCAGTAGGTTCTTTAATGCTACCATCTGTGTGTAACAAGGTAAGCAAGGAGTGAGTCTCTCGCAAGAATGCAACTTTCATACGTCATCATCATAATATACAGAAACATCTGCTTATGAACAAATATACAGAGTTCTGCATACACTATTTGAGGGTTATATGTGAAATTACATTCAAATATTGCAGCAGTGTCCGAAAGGAGCTTTTTCAAAAGGCAACTGGACTTGTCTTTTCTTGAAGTCATTTCACTTCTCATCCAAGAAGCTTTTTCAGTTCTAATGAAGAAGCTTCTTGGATGAGAAATGAAACATCTTCAAAACAAGCTGCCTTTTGAAAAAATACCTTTGGGACAACCATGATGTGGAAGACTGAGAATCTCCAGATGCTTAATGAAGCAGTGCTTACTCTATCTCAGAGACTTTTAAGATGTGTAGACTCCAACTCCCAGAATTCCCCAGACAGCATGGGGAAACACTGCACTATGCTGATAAAACATCACAGCATTTTATGCCTAGGTTTGAAGAAATCTACACAGCACCTATTCCTTTCCCTCTGAAAACTTACAGGTACTCCTCAACTTAGGACATTTGAGCCCCAAATTTATGTTGCTAAGCAAAGACATTTGTTAAGTGAGTTTTCCCTGTTTTATGACCTTTCTTGCCACAGTTGTTAAGTGAAGCACTGGTTGTTTAGTACTAACATGGTTAAGTGAATCGGCTTCCCCATTGACTTTGCTTGTCAGAAGGTCACAAAAAATGACCACATGAACCTGGGATAACGCAACAGTCATAAATATGAATCAGTTGTCAAGCATCGGAATTTTGATCACGTAATTGGGGGAATGCTGCAAAGGTCATGTGAAAAACAGTGATAAGTCACTTTTTTCTGTGTCATCATAACTTTCAACGAACACTAAATGAATGATTGTGAATAGAAAACTTCCTCTATTAGGAAATTTAGGACATGGTTTGGCCATTGGAAAAGCAGCAGCATTATTTGAATGTACATTTATTGGAAGAATGAATGAATGATCTTTTTTTAATTTAACTTGTGGCATATTTTCCATACTGTTGTGGGAGCTAGTTTCTGAATTACAAATTAATAGGAAATCACAAACACAAAGACCATTTGCACATTTATTAACTAAGTGTAATTCAATTTTCAAAAATAAAATACAAAATAGCTCAGCCCATCCACATTTGTACAGCTTTAGTAGAGGAAAACATTACAAAGTAATAGGTTTGTATATATTTTACAAACACACATATATGCATATGCATTCATATAAAAATAATGTAGGATAATAGTACTTAACGTACTCAATCATAGATCCAAGGTTTATTGACTTTGACTTTATTGTACCCTAAAATCTATGCATATGAGTTCTCAGCATTTAACCTCGAACCCAGGAAAGCACTATGGCCATAAATTAAGAGGGCTATGCAAACAGTGGCTTGGCCTTTTTGAAATTATGTGAAATTACAAAGAAACAATTGTTCCATGGCTCCCATTGGCACACTTTTTTTCATTAATCTGCATGCCTTCCAAATTGTTTCTGATGCTCAATATAATATAGTTCTGATGTGGTGGGAAAAAAACCGTACTTGATGAGAAACTGCCTGGATCATTCTGGCTCACATTTTTGCCTTAAATAAAGATGTATGTATGTACAGACATACTGCTTACGGTCTCCCAAAGTTTCCTCCATTTACCGCAATTCTTATAGTGACAGATTTTGTGTCAATAAAACAGTCTGACAAAGGGTGTTCATGTCCTCACAAGCAGTATTTTATAAAATGGAGGCACATATACCAGAAACACCCAAAAATGTTTCTATGCTAGTAGTTTTCGATAGAGACTGTTATCAATGGTACTGGTGCCAGTAACCCTTTGGCTTGTTCTGCTGCCTAGGGGATTATCAGAGGTAAGGCTGCGGAGTTCAGAGTCCTTTCTGCAACATAATAAATTGCTCAATTGACGCTGACATTCAGAGGAGGCGTAATAATAGATCAAAGGGTCAATACAACAACTTACACTGCTAATGCAGACACAGAGGAGATAAGCAAAATATACATTACCTGTGTAATTGCTGTCAGAAAAACGTACATAATGAACTAGCAAGAGAAGATTTGTTGGGCCAAAACATACAATAAAAATGAATAAAACAGCTACAGACAACAATAAAGCTCGTGTCCTTTTACCCGATTTTACAGCGATGTTTGAAGAGCTAAGGCACCAGATGATACAGACATAGCAAATGGTACAAACAATTAATGGCACAAAAAAGAAAAAAGAAAAGAGAATAGTGAAAAAAATACGGTAGTATGCTTGGAGGTCACTTTCTTTCAGTACATCATGACAAGTTGTTATGTTTAGAGGAAGTATGTTCGTAGTTTGCTCAGTGATAAGCAGAGGAACCACTCCGGCAATAGATACGAGCCAGATGGCAACACAAACCACAGAGGCACGCCTTAAGGTGCGCCAGGACAGAGACTGCATTGGATACACTACAGCCAAGAAACGATCGATGCTGATCACTGTCATCAGCAGAATGGAGCAGTACATGTTGCAGTAAAATGTTGCAGTGACGAACTTGCACATTGCAGGCCCAAAAGGCCAATGATTTCCAGAAAAAGAATAGACAATCCTAAAAGGAAGCACACTCGCAAAAAGTACATCTGCAAAAGCCAAATTGAGCATGTACATTATAGCTGGCTTCTTCACCTTTATTTTTAGCAAAAACAGAAAAATTGCTGTGATATTCAGAGGAAGACTCAAGGATGCAACTAGAGTATAGACTCCTGGAACAAAATAGGTCAGCCATCCACTAAATAGAAGGCGTTCCACATCTTCCACTAGACCATATTTTGGAAGACTTCGCATTCTGCTTTGACTGCTAAATCCTGACCCAATTTCCAAATCGTTTTCAGCATCGTTATCAGAAAGTGGAATTGGTTCATATTCTTCTTCCTGTACTTTAATGGGAAAGGATCTTGGTCTTGCCCAACTGTCATTCATGAAAGAAGATCCTAAAAAGAAAAAAAATATCATGGTATTAGGTAATTATATATTAATCTTTTAGAGTTGAAAATTATATTTAATTTTGCTAGCATTACATTTTTCAGTTCTCATGTCATAAATGATCAGCTTAGTGTCATTGTAAAACATGCTGCAAAACATTTTCAGCATATCATTACAGTACTGTAATTTCCACTTTTTTACACTTTTAGTTTATATATGTGTGATAGTCATATATTTGCATTGTAGCTGAATAGTGTTGTGGTTCACCAGCAGCCTGCAGAGATGGCAACAGAATCGGACAGTGGGGAAGATAATTAGATAATATATCAGATTATTTAAATAAAAATTTCAATTTAAATAGAAAAAAAATCCTGTTTATTATTTCCATTTGTACGGCAGTCCTGTTGTACGCCAGTATGAGGTCTTTAAAGGAATTATTACAAATGGTGATGATTAGATTTCTATCTTCCCTTTCATTTAGGAGCTCAAGGCAATGAATAGCAATCCCTCCTCCCATTTCTCCCAACAATAACTATCCTCTGATAGACTAAGGACTATCCCTAGTGTCAATAATGTCCAACCCTTCATCCATGGAATCTTTTGCTGAACAGTTGCTACGTTTTAGATCGTAAACATTTATAATCAGTGGGGAAGGGGAGAAGATGAAAACTATCAGGACAAAGCTATCAAGGTTATTTAATTTAAAACAGAAGGAAACTGTTAATCAAAATTACTTTTATAGGGAAGTGAGAAATCCCAGAAGTCATGATGAGATTTTCCATCTATGGGAACCCACCCCAAGACTCCACATAGGCTACCACTGTCTCAATAGCAAATTTAGATTGGATGTCTCGGGTGGAATCTATGCTATGAAATGAATTGGCTGACTGAGTGGAATTTGATGCTGCATAAACAACATTCACAAAGAAATCCCCCACCACCTTGTTGCTGACGGCCATTATCTCCTTCAGATCCATTATTCACTTACTTCTAGAAGAGGAGAATTGCTGTCAGATTTTATCATAAATTTATGCATCTAGTAAGGGATATGTGATCTAAAAAAAGCAAAACCCACAAAACACAATTGTTTTTTTTACTTTTAAAAAAAACTGACTTGGGGTCTTTTGTTACTAATTGCAGTCACTTTGAGTAAGTGTAAAAGAAAAAGGGAAAAAGTCTTCTATCATTTTTGGTAGAAATATTAACAATTATTATGTCACATAATAAGATTTCAGAAAGGAAGTACTTTAGAACAGAACAGAATAACAGAGTTGGAAAGGACCTTGGAGGTCTTCTAGTCCAACCCCTTGCTTAGGTAAGAAACTTTATACCATTTCAGACAACTTCTGAAGGCAAGTTGTTCCACTGATTGTTCTAATTGTCAGGAAATTTCTTCTTAGTTTTATGTTACTTTTCTCTTTGATTAGTTTTCCACCCATTGCTTCTTATCTTGGCCTCTGGTGCTTTGGAAATAGGTTATTCCCCTCTTCTTTGTGGCAACCCCTGAGATATCTGAACACGTCATCCCTTGTTTTTCTTTTCATTAAACTAGACATACGCAATACCAGAAACCATTCTTTATATGTTTTAGCCTCCAGACTCCTAATAATCTTTGTTGCTCTTCTCTGCAACTCTTTCTAGAGTCTCAACATATTTTTTACATCAGGGTGACCAAAACTGGATGCAGTATTCCAAGTGTGGCCTTACCAAGGCATTCTTTATGAAATAAAATTTAGAGTATCAACTGTACAATAATAAATCTTGAAATGTACAAGTACCTAAAAATCATGATGAAGATGATTGGATTGAGGTAGTTTTTATGCCATTGGAATGCTATTTATAATATTATATTATTGTTGTATGCTGATTATCATTGTCATAAAGGTATATTACATGCTGCTTAGATTCATATTGCTATAGAAGACCATGAAAAATACACAAAAAATAATAATCCCATCCTTAAAAGAGAATCTGCATGTTTATTAACCCAGCACATATCAAGCTACTAAACAGCTACAAAAAGCAAGTTTGGTCTTAAAAAGTGACATTGATGCATGAATCCTTGTCGGACTCCAAGCATTGTACTTCTGGATTCAAAAGTTTGACTGTATTTTGGTCAGTCGGCATTAACCCTGATACTTGCTTATGTGAAAGTGGGCCACTGGAGGGATTGTACGGTGGTCTTTTTGTTATGTGCTAGATTTTTTTTAGCATGTAAAATGTGATTTATCTCTATATATCTACTGGCTAATTTGTCTAAATGTCACGCTTCCAGGAGCATTTTTGGATTTGCCTTGGTCTAATATGCTAATAGTTCCCCATTTGAAACTGTGGTCTGTCTCTTTGTTGCAAAATTAAGGAGTTTTTGTCAAGTCTTTTGCTACGTATTCTTAGTTGTCTTGAATGCACTCTGCTAGTCTTCTGCCTGCCTGTCCTACATAATGGCTGCTGCAGTCCTTAAACTATATACTATGGATGAGCCATTTTTTTTTCTTCTTGGAACACTAGGTCTTATTGGTTTCTTTAAGATGGTTTGGAGAACATTAGATGGTTTGTGTGCTATAGTGATGCTGTGTAGTTGTAACAGTCATTGTTATAAGGGTTATATGCTGCTTAGATTCATATTGCTTGAAACAGTGTAAGACCAAGAAAATAATGTTTCTGAGAAGTTTTTGATACAGGGGAATGTTATCCTTTTGCCATGTTAAACTGGATGTGCTCTAGTGAGTTGTGTTGTAGTGGGTTGTTTGCACTTTTTGATAAAGTTGCATGGATATCCATTTTGTGGAAGATGTTGTATAGATGGTCTGTTTCTTCTTTCTGGCATATTGACTTGCTATAGTGTGTTTATGTTTCTCTGAATAAAGCAGTGGTCGCCAACCAGTGGGCCAGGGACCATTGGTGGTCTCTGAGAAGATGTTGGTGATCCACAGAGAAATATCACCCCCAAAACAATTAATCTAGGCTGCACGGGAACACAAGGCTGCGTCGCTTGCATTGCGAACACCATAAGGTAGTGAGGGGAGTGGGAAAAGGATGGAGGGGGGAAATCGCCCCACATGCCTGGCCTGGCCATTGGGCTGCTTCTTTTTTCTGCTTTTGGCTGCATTCAAGGAAAGACAAAAATGTCTTTCCTTCTTTCCCCCAAACTCCATCAGAAATGAGTCTTTGGGGCCCTGAAAGGCATCCTGCTCCAAGAGGATGTGCTGGCACAACAAGACTCACAAAAACTCATTTCTGGCAGAGTTTGGGGCAGAGAAAGAAAGATTTATGCTGCTTCTGCTGCTTTCCTTGCATGAAGCCAAAAGTCTCTCTCTCTCTCTCTCTCTCTCCCTGAGAACGGAGCTGGAGATGGTATCCTGCAATCCCAAATAATGAAAGATCAGTAGGAAAACAGGGTGGGGAATTTTCCTGCAGACTTTTTGGGGGGATTTTTCCAGGGTCTCTGCTGCTTTCTGCAGAGACCCTGTGTCAACCTCCAAGAATCCTTCTTCTGCTTATCTTTCCAGCTGCCATAGAAATGGGGGGAGGGAAGAATAATTGGACTATGTAGGGGGAAAGTGCTGGAGGTTTGAGTTGATGAAATGTAAAGTTTGGGGTGCTGCTTGATTATGCTTACTTACTTACTGTGCAGATGTAGCCTCTTATCTGTCTATGCCAAGGTCAACCGTCTTGGCATACCAGAAGATGCCACCTGAAGATGCCCCACTTGACATGATACACATCTCAGATTGGATGGCCAATTTTGAACTATTGGGAGTGGTAAGTTTCTATGTGCAATTTTTGTACCTATTGCTTCAGATCTTGTATTCTTCTGATACTACCATATCAATTTTCAGTAAAAGTCCTTTTCTCTAAAATTACGGAGTCTAAGGTTTCTTTCTTGGATTTTGAATGGAGCCTCACCTGACACCCTCGGAAAATGTCAGCAAGCCACCATCAGTCAAAATTCATATTAGTGGTCTGCGGGTTTTAAAATTATGAGTTTGGTGGTCCCTGAGATCCAAAAGGTTGGCGACCCCTGGAATAAAGTTCTTACATTGCTCCTCATGGGAAGTTGTGTTGTTATTTTGATATTTGAAAACACAATGTGAGTGGGGTTCCAAGTTTGCCATCATTTCCTCCACTGCTGCTGATATCCTGCAGGGGAAGTGTGTTATTTTCTTCTTTTGTAAGTGTTATTCCTTTGAAGATGTTGATTGCTTTACTTGTGTTCTCGAATTGTTCCTTTTTTGTTATGACAAATATGTCATCTACATTCTTATTCCATATTTTTTAAAAATATAACACAATTATTAAAAGTCACAATTACAGGGAACAAAAGTTATTCCCACTACTTGTCCCACTGCCTTTTGAGTATTATCCTATTTATACAATAAGATAGAAGTGGTGTTTTTTTTTCCACCCGCTTTACATCTTGTAGCTCCATCTTGTTTGTGCGCATTTCAAAATCTGGATCTTCAGTTACAGTTTCCTATCTTTTTACATTCTGTCATATATTCTTGAAGGCAAATGGATGAGATGGGCAACTATAAACTCAATAATAGTTTCAGAAAGTTTTGAAATTTATTTGTTCAATAAACCAGATTGACTAGTGGAAGTGATCAATAAGAGGCTAAGAATGGTAAAAAGATTGTTTTATTGTAAATCTTAGATGGTAGATATGCTTACCTTTTTATAATTCCAATGCATTCTTTTGTCAGCATAAATACATATTGATTTAATTCTTTTTATGTAATGTCCATTGCTGCTTGATTTTTGTTAATTTTAATGCTTTTGAGGGGAGGTTATTTGCTATGATTGAAAACATTTTCTAGTCTTTTTTTCTATTCAGAAATAGAAATAACTAAATTCTTAGTGGCATGGCACAGGAACTTTTGTTTATATAAAGAAACTGACGAAGAAGAGTTATGAAGTTTGCTTAACTGGTATCTGCCTGAGATTGCTATTCTATGCCCGACAATTTAACATTAAGGAGTACATATCTTCATCTTCTATTGACATTGTTCAGTCTTTTTTCCCCCTGGAGATTAAATATATCCCATTCTTTTAGTCTCTCTTATACAATAAATTTTCTAGTCCACTGAAGTCAACTGACTGAGTAGAGGAGGGAGTTATTCATTTGTCTTCTTTAAATCCTGGTTTGAAATGATTTGTTACAGCAGTTTATGCTATAACAAACTCTTGGCAGCAGAAATACCAAAAATTATTTTGTTAAATAAATCATCTGATTTAATACAAAACATAAAAAATACTAGTTAAGCTAAATAGTACTTTTTTCTGCTAAAAAAACCTAATTAAGCTAATATTTAAAAGTGGCTTTTCTTTCACAACACATACTATTTTGCTTTCTGTTTGCTTATCAATTTAATCAGATTCAAGAAAACTGAAAATTCCACAATATTTTACCACTCTTTGATAATTCAGTAGCTTTGACACAAAACTCAAAATATGTCATGTTAGATTGTATCGAATATTCAATCTAGCTTTTGCTCAATATCTACTGTTGATAACCAATCAAACTGATGATTCTGTCTATCTGACTTGAACATCTACTAGAGCAAGTCTCCTGAATGCCATATCACCAGAGTTTATGGGATATGCTCCAGTTTCCTTTTCAATAGTAATCCTCAGGCTTTGGAATATAATTCCTCTGAAGGTTGAATTGCCCAACTTTTGCATTTTGTAAGCCTATGAAAACCACCCCATTCTGATGTGCTTTTAAACCTGGATGGTTGTGGGTGACCATAAATTGCTGTTTGATGATTAAATAAGTTTTTGGGTTTGGTATTTCTGGGGGAGTATATGTTGCCTAAATAACAACTGAGACAATTTGTAAATATTATAAATAAATAAACCACATGCCTGTTTCAAGATTACTAAACATGTATAAGAGTGTCATCATTCCCTTAGTCATATCCCCAATATGAGGAATACAGTTGACTTTGACAACTGAAGTAATACATTTCCATGATTATTAGTTATTAATAACCGTACTCAAACAATATGTCTAACTCTTATTTAAATTGTTTAAATTAATTATTATTATCACTCTTTGTTAATTCCAGTTTATATTTAGGCTAACTTCCTTTTGTTGACCTCCAATTTTAATATTACCACAGAGGGAGAATACACCAAAACTGATTTTATAGACGGATAGAACTGAAGTCACCCTTATTCATTGCAAGAATCAAATTTGATAAAATACTTTGCTTTGCAGGAGATCCATCCAGAATTACTCTCTCAAGCAACTTACTCTTAACTAATCCCTTATTCTGCAAATTAATTGGATTGTAAACTCCCTTCTTGGCCAAAGGTTTGTGCTGCCCACAGAAAATGGGAGTTGTAGTCCAACGCATCCAGGAAGTGCTGGGAAGGAAAGGCTGCTGGCGAAAATCGAGCTGAAGAAGACGTGAGGAGCAGCCACAGTAAAGACAATTCAAAAAAAGTGAGAGGAAGCCACAACAGACTTCAGGTTTCTGTCGAAAGAAGCCGCAGTGGGGTAGATTCAAAACAAAACAAAACACCAAATCGAAATGTCAATGGTATTTCTGAACCAGTCAACTACATAACAAGTGCTTCGGAGTTTTTAAGTCGAGCGAAGGCGATTCCGGGAGTAGAAAATCCAACTTTTTGCTTGCCAGGCAAAGAAGTTCAAAGCACCAGCTGAGGCACAAGCCCGGGCGCCTTCGCCTTTTATCAATCCCGAGGGGTTTTCACATTAAAGGGCGTTCATTTCAAGGGGAGAGGCGGGAATATTTATTGCCAGGCATGCAGAATTGCTCCTTGGGGAGGCCAGCAAGGAGACTCAGGGTCCCCGTTTGTGCTCTCGAAAAAGATGGCCGAACTGCCTCCAGCCGCGACCACCCTAAATCCCGAGCAGAACCCCCCCCCCGCCTCGGCCTTACCATTTCGGGGCGAGGAGAAGCCGTGCAAGGGAAGCGCCAGCACCGCCATCCAGCCCAGGGCGACCAGGACGAGTGGCTGCCCCATGGCCGCCTTCGCCGGCGAGGACCGAAGGAACAGCCGCGCTCAGCGAGGCTCCTTCAGCCTTGTGGGGAAAGGAAAGGCAGCGCGTCACCTTCTCCGGCCGAGGGAAGTCTTCTGACAACCCCCGCCCCAAACCGAGAGGGAGGCTGGAGACATGTTCCTCGTCTTCGCCCCGAGTGCGTTCCCTCTGAAGGAGAGTGTCGAGTGGGAGAAGAGAGCACTACTTCTTTGGGCAATGCAAAACAATGAAGACATAATGTGCTGCTTTTTTTTTTTTTTTTTAACCACAGACTTTTGGCAGGATGATACTTGCATCTTTAAAAGTTTGACATCATGGAAAAGGGCCTTGCCTGTTGCCAACAGGAAAATAAATTGAAATAAACAAACCTGCTAATGTTTGGGAGGGGGTAGGAATATTTCACAATAGGAAAGCTACAATTAGTTCTGTTATCTCCTAAGTGCTATCCATGAGTCATCTCACATGTTAATAACACTGAAAGACAAAATCCAACAACTGTGTGAAGCAAAAATATTGTTTACGTGTAATGTTTATGTTAATGTTCAGCGGACTTCCTCTTAAGGCCCTGTCACACTGGCCGACAGATGCAAAACGTTTGTAAAAAGGACACAGCGGACGAGAAAAATGTTCCATTCCATCCGTTGTTAATCCGCTCTCAAAAAGGGGCAAAATTTGCATAACCAGAGCGGACAACACGGAAGGGACACGACAGGGGGAGGACGCAGGCGTCGGATGAAAAGCGGATGCTCCACGAAGCTAGCGGATGGAACGCGGATGAGAGCGGATGGCACATCTGCAAGGCTTCCGGGGGCCCGAAGCAAGCGGACGTGGAACGGATACAGCGGGTGCAGAGCGGACGCAAGCGGATGAAGCAGATGCACAGCGGAAGCTGAGCGGATGCATCCTCCATGAAGTTCTGGAATGCACGAGGGCTTCGTTTCCTCAGCTCCACCATCAGCTTGTTGTACATCCGTACTCTGCTCTTCTCCCGATCCCATCTTCAGACCAGACACTTCTTGGCCGCCTCCTTTTCTTCCCGTAGTAGAGTGAAAGAGCCTGTAGATGGCTTCGCACTGTTGCAGAACGATGGTGGCTGCCAAAAGGACTGTGTTACGATCCATGGTGGACATGACTGGATGCTGTGGAAGAGGAAGAGCCAGATGAAGGCTGCAGAGGTCTGCACAGCAGGCTGCTGGACTGAAAGTGAGATCCAGGTGAGTTGCTCTCCCCTTTTAAAAGGCATATAGGTTTTCTCCTATGTGTCCTTTTGCATCCTCTAGGTATCTCTAGACATCCTTAATATCCGAGATAGGTCCCTCTGCGAACGTTTTTTCCCGTTTTAAATGTTTGTATATGAGCTGCATCTGCTTCATCTTTTCCTCCATCCGTGCTACTAACGTGCGCATCGCCGTTCCGCGCTGTTCCGCTTCCTCCCTGTGCCCGTTTACCGCTGAGCGGATTTGATTTGCGCGTATGTGCAGGCGATGCCTAGCGGATATAGCAGATGCGTAACAGATGACGACGGATGTAGAATGGATGTTTCCGTATGCCTAGCGGATGCAGACGGATGCGTTGATACATTTTCCACTCAAAAAGTTTTGAGCAGCCTCACAACTTTTTGAGCCGGATGGAACCTGAGTCAACAGATCCTGGACGGATAAGAGAAGAAAAACGGAGCAGGAGATACAAAACGGAAGCATCACGTTAACAATGGATGAAAGCTTTTTTGTCCATTTAACATCCTCTTTCCATCCGTTGTACAGTGTGACATGGGCTTTACAATTGTGTATGACATTTATATGCCAATTGGAACACTGAATCGAATCTCTGTTTAGCCAACACAGGCAGAGATTTAAGCACTGGTACCACAAGTTGCCTTCACGCTGGTACCACAAGTTGCCTTCTGTAACTTGGTATATCTATTGATGAAACATATTAAATAATGAACTTGGTCATATATTCCGTGTAAATTTCTTAATCTTGAGTCAAATACACTGCTCAAATATAAAGGGAACAGTTAAACATACAATGTAACTCCAAGTCAATCACACTCTGTGAAATCAACTGTCCACTTAGGTCGCAACACTGATTGACACATCAATTTCAACCTGCTGTTGTGCAAATGGAATAGACAAAAGCAGAGGCAGTTAGCAAGACATCCCCAGAAAGGGTGGTTCTGCAGGTGGTGACCACAGACTACTTCTCAATTCCTACGCTTTCTGGCTGATGGTTGTGTCACTTTGAATGCTGCGGGCTTTCACTCTAGTGGTAGCATGAGAACGGAGTCTACAACCCACACAAGTGGTTCAGGTAGTGCAGCTCATTCAGGATGGCACATCATGGCGAGCTGTTGGCAAAAAAGGTTGCGCTGGCCTGTCCAGAGCATGGAGCCGCTGACCAGGAGACAGGCCAGTACATCAGAGATTGTGGAGGAGGCCGTAGGAAGGTAACAACCCACCATCAGAACCGCTACCTTCCGCCTTTGCTGCAAGGAAGGATAGGAGCACTGCAGAGCCCTGCAAAATGACCTCCAGCGGCCACAAATACACATGTGGCTGCTCAAACGCTCAGAAACAGATTCCATGAGGGTGGTATGAGGGCCGACGTCCACAGGTGGGAGTTGTGCTTAACAGCCCAACACCATGTTTGGCATTTGCCAGAGAACAACCAAGATTGGCAAATTTGCCACTGGTGCTCTGTGCTCTTCACAGATGAAAGCAGGTTCACACTGACACGTGACAGATGTGACAGGGTCTGGAGATGCTGTGGAGAATGTTCTGCTGCCTGCAACTTCCTCCAGCTATGACACGCTTTGGCAGTGGGTCAATAATGGTGTGGGATGGCATTTCTTAGGGGGCTTGCACAGCTCCTCCATGTACTCACCAGAGGTAGCCTGACTGCCATTAGGTACCAAGATGAGATCCTCAGACCCCTTGAAGCATATGCTGGTGCAGTTGGCCCTGAGGTCCCTAAGCACAACAATGCTAGACCCATAGTGGCTGGAGTGTGTCAGCAGTCTTGCAACGATGACGGCATTGTGATGCTATGGAGTGGCCCACCCGTTCCCAGACCGAATCCAAATGAGCATATCTGGGACATCAGTCTCTCTCCATTCCACTCAATGCACGTTGCACCACAGACTGTCCAGGAATTGGGGAGCTTTCCGTCCATGGTATGGGAGGAGATCCCTCAGGAGACGATCTGCCAACCCATCAGGGAGCATGCCCAGCATTGGTAGGGAGATCATACAGGAACGTGGAGGCCCAACACAACTACTGAGCCTCATTTTGACTTGTTTTAAGGACATTACATCAAAGTGTGGATCAGCCTGTAGTTTTTTTCCACTTTAATTTGAGTGTAACTCCAATCCAAACTCCGTGGGTTGCTAAATTTGATTCCATTGATATTTTTGTGTGATTTTGTTGTCAGCCACATTCAACCTATGTTATGAACCAAAGTATTAATAGAAATAATCATCTCATCTAAGACTAGGATGTCTTATTTTTGTGTTCCCTTTATTTTTTTGAGCAGTGTATATTTAAAATGCTACAATGCCCAGATTGGGGAATTTTCTGTCCCTTGGAGAGATTAGCTCCATCTCTCAACCTTATACAAACCCCTCAAAATCTGGCTGTGTGTTGGGACTCCCTTTCCAGGGAACTGGGGAGATTTTGCAATGGTTTCTTTAATAATATTAATTCCAATAATAATAATAATAATAATAATAATAATAATAATAATAATAATAATAATAATAATAATAATAATAATAATATCATCCTCTCTTTTGTGTGCTTATATATAATTATTTTTTTAAATTGTGATTGTTCTTAAAGTATTTAATCTTTTTTAATTTAGTGTTCTATACCACCCAGTCACTTTCATGGGAGATGGACAGCTAAACAAATATAAGTAAATAAAATAATAAATATTAGTATAAATAATTAAAATGTAACTTTGGCTCTTTCATACCTAAATTCCAGCAACATTTCAATGGATTTGCTGTAGTTTTGCCAACATTTCCATGGACTATTAATACTGAATGGAAGATTGTTTTTAAAATTTAGGGTAATGAGTAATCAAACTCTTTGCTTTCCTAGTAGTCAACTTGATATCTCTGAAAACCTACAAATGGCTTATGGTTTCTCTTTATTCTCAGAAACTGAGTTAATGCATATGGCCTCTGAACTCTAAGGTTTTCCTTTTCTGAATCCAAAATAAAACTATCAAATAGTCATATAGATAGTACTCAGAAAATCACAAAAGGCAGGAGAAGTATGAGAGTCTATATATCTAAATCTTATCTATCTATCATTATATCTATATCTGAATCAAAGAAAGTTGGAACTCATTTTTTCTATTTTCTTTTTCTTTTCAGCACATTTACTTTTATTATTTTTTGAGCCTTTTTCTTTTTCTAATTTTCTATCACTGTTTATCTTTTAACCTGGCATCTTTAAAAAAAATCAGTAAAGTTATAGTTACAGAAAATTTGAGTTAGTACCTTGATTTTGTAGTCAACCTTGTTCTATCAAAGCCACTGCAAAATTTAAAAGTAATAGTCCATTGTTGGAAATGGAGTGAGAAACTCTTTGGTTTATTCCATAAGCAGGCACAGCAGTTCATACTGGTAGTTACAGAGTCCTCCCAAATATAAAAGAACTACGCTTATTGAAAGAAAATTAAAAATTAACTAGATTATGATTTATTGCATTTTATTTGTGAAATTTTTGTTTTCTTACAAAAAAGACAGGCACAATTTATTTAAAATACCTCAAATACACTGCAAAAAACAGATCACTATTCCAATTACTTCTTTACACTTAAATTAAAAGGCTTGTGTATAGATTTTATTGAGGCAGTAGTGCATTTTTAATAGGAATGAATTGCAAAATATATATTTTATACAGTAAATGTTAAATTTATTATTACTTTATAAAACTTTGAATTGTACAATAATTCACTTTACAATTGACAGGCTTCTGGAAAAATAGCACTTAAGAAATATTTGACAAAGCTATTCTTTAGAGACTCATATTAGAAATTATTTTTCCTATGAATAATAAGGAAAACTGTATTTGATACTGATTTACAAGTATATAATTTTACTGAGGTAAGATTTCTCTATAAGCTATTCAAATGTCCATACATTTAAAATCAGACATACAGTGTTTGGATGTCACTTGATCTTATCTTTTTTAATTGAGTACCAACACCACAGAAATCAGGAAGTGTTTTAAGCTGATTCGTAGTTTCTTACTTTATTATTACATTATCAAACGATGAAAAGGCACACAAGTAATTTCTTCTGGGCTGCCTTGAAGAAAGATCTGTTGTATAATAGATTTAAATATTTCAGCTACAGCCAGAACTGGGACTTGATTGAAACAAAATGTAGTGAATCATTTTCCATAGAATTTCTTGTTCAGCAGAAAAATCAAGAGGTTTACATTCACTTTAGCTTTCTCAAACACTTTCATGACAGAAACACCTTCATACTGCATTTGAAGCAAGTCCTGAGGCAATGAAGAAAAGTGAAAGTATTTTCAAATTGAAATCAGAATTAGCAATGCTTATTAAAAAACATGAAGACAAGCAAAATGTGAAAACAGCCCTCCCTAGCATCTTGAAAATCAATCTTGAAAATCAAAATCAAGAAGCCTCAAAACTTAATTATATCATTGATACAATTAAGGCAAGCAGAAAACTGTTCAAAAGGAAACATTATATTCTATTTAGACAACTTGATGTTACCCTCTAGATTCTAGAAGTTGAGATACTAACTAGCCAGCAATTATCATGCACTTTTATATGAAATTTATCTTGAAGGCAAACAGTTTGATGAGTCAATCACTATTTGCTTTTGTTATAACAGATGGTAGTTTGTTGCTTCCTTGTTGTTCTTCCTTTATTTTGGGGGATATTAGTGTTCTCGTACTGGGAAAGAGACCCAAACCCAACAAAAAATGCAAATCCAGTAAGATCCAAAAATGGTGGCAAAGTATTGTTGAATTGTGATTACTTTAAAAAAGGAATATAGTCCTGAATTACAAAAAAGCACAAATATAACTTAAGAAAAGTGAATACATATTTATGCAGATTGGCAATAGTTATGTCAGAGTAATTATCTAATCCAGTGTTTGTCAACCATGGTAACCTGAAGATGTATGGACTTCAACTGTCACAATTCCCCATGATGGGTAGGAATTCTGATTGTTGATATCAACACATCTTAAAGTTGCTGTGGTTGAAAAGCGCTGCTCTAATCAGTTCTCCTAACTTGTGGCAGTGTATGTTTTATCTCAAAGTGTATCAATACCTGGCAAAATACCTGGCAAAAATCAAAGAACTGATCTGGGCATAACTGACGGAATTCTGCTTTTTTACTGTTTAAAATGAAGATCCCTTTAACAAGAGTAAACTACTCTGTAAAGTATTCCATTTCAAAATAGGTCCTTAGATGCTACTTGAATGCATGCTACAAATTATTTTCTTCTTACTGTTCCCACAATATAGCCTAGAAAAGCCCCTAATAAAACACATTATGATTTAAAAACACAATTTACCTGAAAATGGAGCTGTACTTTTTCCATCTCCACACCTAAGAATTTAGCTTTAATATCAAAGTCACCCACCTCTTCACCAGGTGTAATTTCAAACATTACATTCTTAAATCTATGAAGAAGAAAAATAATCATTTGTAAGTAGAAATATATTTCACATTAAAATGCTACAGAGTTAAAACCAAAACATCTTTGAAAAATAACTCATTTAAATTCTAAAATGAAAAATCCATTTGAATAGATAAATCAGCTGTACAACACCTACTGATTAGGCTGAAGTTCATCGATTTCTAGAATAACTCCTTTTTCATACAGTCTTGCTGCTGTGTATTTCAGTGAAATATTCTTCAGTTTGTTTCCACTTTTCTCCTCTTGCTTTCCATTTAATTTAATAGATCTTCGTGAATTTCTATAAATTGAATCAAATAAACTTAGGCCAGGCACAGAAGAAACATGTTTTCCTTTTGCTAATAAAGACAGATATAAAATAAATACAAGTGTTTTTAGATTCAAATTTAAAATAGTTTATTTATTTTAATATCAAATATCAAACTCTATACTGGCATTCTCTTTTTTTTTGAGGAGCAAAGGCACAAGTTGTTACAAGGGGAACCTGTGTTAATAAATTAATGAAATGAAAATCAGAAAAAGACGATTTTCATCCCCACCCTCATTTAATAAGGTAGGATCTTCCCAATGTCTCTCTGCCCGGATGAAATTTATTTATTTATTTAATTTATATGCTTCCTTTATTTTTTAAATAAACAAGTCAAGGTGGCAAGCATATCTAATGTTTTTTCTTCCTCCTATTTTCCCTACAATGACCCTGTGAGGTAGGTTGGACTGAAAGAGAATGGCTGGCCCAAAGTCATCCAGCTGGCTGTCTTTGCTAAGTTGGGACTTGAACTCATAAGATTTCTGACTTCTAGCCTGGAAGCCTTGAGCACTAGATCAAACTGGCATTGGATATTCAAATAACAGACCTTGCTTCTGGACTTTCAGGAAAAAAGGCTGTGCAATAATACAGATAGTTAATTATGGGGAATGGGACAACTTGCCACACAGTCAACTTGCTGTGGACAACATACCATAGCTAACTTGCCATGGCCACAGCCAACTAACCTCAGGGCAACTTACCACAGGACAACTTGCTTTGGGACAATTTAACACTTCTATTTAATTATTTAAATAAATTAAAATTATTTTAATTTTTGCCATTCACATTTCATTCTGTCACTCTTTTTGCATACTTTCTTTAATGATTCTATTCCACCATTTCTTTGCTATTAAGTGTCACTCTTGTCTGCAGTTATTCTGTGGCAAGATGGCCATGGTGAGTTGTCCTGCAGCGAGTTGGCCGTGGCAACTTGGCCACGGTGAATTGTCACAGATCCTTAATTATGTTCTTCAGGAGTGTAAGGGGCAGGCATTTTTTTTCAGTCTGTGGAAGGGAATGTATTCATTAATAATATTTTGCCCACCTAGGATTATGGGCAAAATAGTGTGTTCCATAACATAGTTACTGGAGAAATGTTTTGTTTCTAAGTTTAGAGATATAATATAAAAAGCTCCTATACCTTTTTGATTCATAACACAGTGTTTCAATAATCTTTTTCACAGCATCAAGCTGTTCCGTATTAAAATATGTAACCATCCATATAAGTATGAAAAACAGTCTCAGCATCACCTAAGTTGAGAGGTTCATCTTAGAGGCATCTGTACAGCCAATGTCCTTCAGATTTGTTTAAATTTTTTAAAAGTTCCGTAATTTATTTTCTAATGTAGAACAGCATTGTTTTGATTTATAATAAGGTGTAACAGATGAAAACAATGCAAACATTTGCCATAGAATGTATTTTCTTTGTATATAAAAAGATTTTACTCACTTTCTTGTCAAATTATCTAAACATGTTTTAATGTAGGTATTGTAATAATTTATTTGATCTTCATAAAAAGCTTTCTTGGAATTGAGTGCATTCAGTGTCTGCTGAAGTTTTACCAACTCTGCTTTTCGATGTTGTCTGTATCTTCTTTGATTTCTGATATCCTAAAAATCATTTCAGAAGAAGAAAACTCATTTTCTTACTGGATTTTTTAAAATCTGCAAACCCTACTGTAGAAAGCTACAAGAATAGAGTAAGATTTTAGGAAAGGAATGATAGGAATCTGAAGGGAAATTACAGATAATCCTCAACTTGCAACCACAACCGACCCCAAAATGTCTGTTGCTTATCAAGGCAGTTGTTAAATGAGTTTTGCTCCATTTAACAACCTTTCTTGTCATAGTTAAGTGAATCACTGCAGTTGTTAACTTAGCAACATGGTTGTGAAGTGAATCTAGCTTCCCCATTGACTCTGCTTGTAAGAAGATCACAAAAGGTGATCACATGTCCTATGGACATTGCAACTATCATAGATATAAGCCAGTTGCCAAATGTTCAAATTTTGATTACATTACCATGGGGATGCTGCAATGGTCATAAGTCTCACAAATGATCATGTCATTTTTTCAGTGCCACTGTAACTTCAAACGTCACTAAACAACCGGTTGTTAATCAAGAACTACCTATATTGGCAAAGCACTTGTTCATTTATTTATTTAGGAAATTTTTATGGCCACTTACTCATTCACAGTGACCTTAGGTGGCTTATAAGCAATAGGAACGCAATATGAAAAAATAATCTTATTCGAACAAAATGCTCATTTTGATGCTACATAATGTGTAATTTCATCTAGACATAACCAGTATTTAACACTGAGGTTCAATAATGGTATTTAGGAAGCAAGTAACTGGGACATTTTGCCATTATTGAGAAGCTGAATGCACTATACATTTCTACGTGATAATTGCAAAACCATTCTTGTACATTAAAAATGAACACTATGTATGAATCTTTCCAATTCGGGCAACTGAATGAAACATATTGAAGCTGTACCACGTAATTCATTACCACAATTGTTTTTGGAGTATAGTTCAGAGAATAACTCATTAAGAGTCACTGCAGCATGAACGTACAGTCAAAATAAGTTTATAATAAAATATAATAATTATATATTTAAAATTCATGAATAAATATCATAATCCAAGCCTACCATTTATTTAACTTACGTTACTAGGAATATTTCCTCAATGCTTATATTTCACTTTACAATATGCTATTTTACTCAAAATGAAACTGTTATTTTCAAAATGGAAAGCAGACAACAATTGGAAAAATGTAATAATATTGCTAAAACCTTTGCTATTTCATTGATGATTTCTTGATATTTGTTTTCAGATGAAACCAGCCCAGCTTGTTCCAATGTTCGCAGGTTTCTCTGGATTTTTCTTTTCTTTTGTTCTAATGGTAACTGCCCTTCTTCAAGAATAGATCGACTATATTTCATTTTCTCTGGTGTTTTAGAATCCAAAATTGCACGTTTTTCTATTATTTTTATGTGTTCAGTTTCCTAAAAAAACAGCAGTTCATATAAGTAAGACTGTATTTATAGGCAAACAAAGATTATCACCTTTTATGTAAGCAAGCTTACACGTTCATATCAGAATTAAGAGTTGCATACTCTATCTTTTCATCTATACACAAAATCAGTACATCTAACAAGAACATTGGTCAGGCATCAAGGAATATTCAGCAATAAAGACAGACTTTGTGGTGATGTGGCAGGTGAAAATGAGCTCCTGTGGCTGAGGGCAGACTTGAATCCAGAATGTCTTAGGTTTAGTTTTCAGTTCTTACCTCTACACTTGTTTCTTTTCCAGGAATAACAATTTTTAAAAGTGAATGAAAAAACAATTCTAAGGCAAGAGATATTTTTAGTTCTGTTAATACAGCACAAATATTTCCTGACAGACATAATGTAAGGAAACCAGAGTAATTGTTAAGAATTTATTTATGTTCCCCAATCTCTTCAACATTTCCTTTATAATTTTTTTTATTATTACCTTTATTGTCAGAGTACAACATGTGTACAATGAGATTGGTTGAGCCTTCCTTTGTATACCCCTTCCCCCAACACAACTCACAGTGAGGACAGAAGTCCCTAACCCAGTCCCAATTTTATTACACTATGTGACCTTGTTGCACAACGTGCCGGCCTCGCAAGTCTATCATACTATGTTGACATGAAGTTATTTTCCTTTCAGAAGTGACAGCCCATGGGTAGAAACTGTTCTTCAGCCTGTTGGTGTGCCTGGCTATGCTTCTAAATCTCTATCTATATATCTTATAACTATTCTTATACTTTCTTCTCCTTCTCCAAATATTTTCATATTTGGATAGTACTCCAGCAATACATTTCTGTAAATATTTCTTCAAAGGACTGAAAGCAACTTGCATATCTCTTGATTTTATCCCCACAATAATTATGCTGGGAGGTAATTTGGCTTGAGAGAAAATAAGTCATTCAATAAGTTTTCATGCTTAAGTTTCCATTATTAAAAATCTTCTCAGTCCTCGTCCAAAATCTTAATGATTACAGCATTTTGACATCTATTTTTTACAGTGATGTTTGAAGGTTAGGTACAGCAATATGTAAAAGCATGTAAATATAAATACTCTGATGAAGCTCCTGAATATTGTTCTCAGAATGTTTTTCATCTTTCTATCCAATCACATATACCATGTTGAAGGAGAAACTTCTCAGTAGAGAAACAAATAGTGACATCCCAAGAGATCAAGGAGATTCTAACCATGATTTCTAGCCAGCATGGCCCGAAACTCTACTGACTGGGTTCTGTCGTTCACCGTGTCTGGAAGTTATCAGGTTAGGAAAGGACAAGCTATTGGGTTCAGGGAATCATTCTACACTAATCATACTATTCTAGCTTCTAAAGGAAGGAAGAAGAAAGACTCAAAAGTGCTAATTACATTAGTGGAAATAGGGCTGAATAAATATAAACGTACTTGTTATTCAATTATTCTCCAGAATAGAGATGGCTACTTTACTTTAAGAATATATCCGCTTATTTGTGTTTTACAATATTATTTAGTAATTGAAATGTTCAGATTCATACAAAATGGAATGGTTACCTGAAGTTCAGAAGCTGGTATTTCCAGAATTTTTGCAAGTGACTCCCCAGGCTGAGCTTGTATTACATCCATAATTAGCCTTTTTGTTCTTAAGTCAGAGAAATTGTGATTAATGGATAGTTATTGAAGACTGCTACATTATTTTATATATACATTATTCAGAAATAATTCTCACTATATCAATAGAGTCTCCCCATATAAGTATGGATCCTCCCTGAGAATTATTATATAAGACTAGTTGGAGAGCCCACTAACTCTAATAAAAATGTGAATATATAATCAAAAGAGGAGGCATAGTTATCTGAAGGCATGAGGGAATGCAACCTATCCAGGCAAAGAGTTACAAAATGAAATCTAGAAGCAATGGCAAGCCCTTTCAACCGTGATGAATTCTCAGACTACCATAAGCCAATCTATTGTTGTTTAATTGTGGCTTTATGTTGACTGATTTCTGTAGCATGCTCTCTGGAAATGTATGTATGAGCCTTTGAATTAACATTGACTCCTGGAACTGCCTGGACACTTCCCTGGTGTATGACTCACTTAATAACTGTCTTGTTTAGTAATAAAATGTTTGACTCAGTTGTAGCTGAGGACTACTGGTATTGCTTTTTCCTTTAGTTGTTTATAAACTGCACTTGTTATGCTTTCTAATAATGGCATAATTTGTTCACTATTGTTTCAGTGAAAGGCCCAATATTTAGATTAAGATTAAAGGTATAATTCTGCCTCTTATACATTTTATATCTGGCAAATAACTTTGAAGTGAAATGGTAAAATAAAATTCTTTTTTAAAGAAATTTAACTAAAAATTTTACAAAGAGCATCAGAATCAACAGAAACTAATAAAGAACAAAAACAACAAAGAAAGAAGAAAAGTGCAGAAAGAAAAAAACAACAGCAGAATCCTTTGATTTCCTTTGCAGCAAATGTAATTATAAAATTATCTCATAGTCTATGATTACAAAGGAAAGCTCACTCTTTTTTATTCCAAGATTATATTCTTGATTATCATTCAAAAATGTAGTGTGTATGCATATACATCTTAGGCCCATGAAGAATTCCAGATTCTGAACACAAAAATCTATCTGGTACAGCACAGCATCTGTCTGCAATTCCTTAAGGCAACTGTATCTTTCCCAGGATCGTGCAGGTGCTTCAAGGAGCAGCTGTGAAATCCCAGGAAAAATTAGAGAAGTAATTGCAAACAGGTGCTGTATTCATGCTCCCAGACACTATAAAGCACACCACACAGATAGAACACAGACAGACAGATCAATCACAACATATAGAAATGATCTGAAACTCCTTCTCTACTAAGAACTAAATAGTAGCAGGCCTACTAAGAACTAAATAACAGTAGTAGAAGTTAATTTCAACATATTCCCACAGAATGTCTGCGTGCTTTTTCAAAAAAGGATACTTTAAATATTTTTAACCATACAAATTAAAGGCAGATGTTTCCTCTGGTTTCCTGAAAGTCTAATCTATATCCTGCTGCTCAGTGTCTTTTTCATGTAACCTTATCATGAAACCACTTCAGTGTTCTTTCTATGAACTTTCCAATAGCATTTTAATTTAGATACAGCCATGTATCTAAAGCCATCACACAAATTCAACATTGTACTTAATAACATGACAGGAATGAAGGAAAATTCTAAATATGTATCGCTGTGCATTTGTGATTTTAAGAATGATTATAAAACTCAGTATTAAACCTAATACCTATTGGGCTTAAATAACATTTTCATATACATACAGACATATTTATTATTAACAACTTCTTCTGATCATGTAGTTAAAGTCTGCACAAAGATTTTCAATCGTTAAAGCAATTATTAATAATTACTGCAGTTCATTGATAAAAGCTTTTCCAAACCATGTACTTTAAAAACATACTTTATCATTAGGCCCTTAATGTCTTGTTCTTCTCCTTCCCGTAAATCATATTTCCTGGTCAGTGAAAGAGAAATTTCTGTTTTAACAAGTTGATTTAAAGTATTTTCCTTGTTAGGATCATTGGGATCAACAGCTCCTTCCCCTGCAAAGAAAAAAAAAGTTAGTGCTTCTAACTTTTTACTTATGAATTTTTTTAAAAAATGCAGTCTATTTTTTTTTTAATGCAAGATACTGGAGTTTCCCTGACAGTTCTGATACATGATATGATATTATTGCAGATCTGTGAAAAAAATGTAATTTTCATTTTTATTAATTTAAAAATCTGAATTATCTGCAAAGACACTTAAAGCTTGCACCTGTGCTTTTTCTAGTAATCAGTTCTGGCATTAACTTTTGATTTTCATAGTTACATATGCATATGCAGATATGTATCTTATATACTTTTGAACTGGCAAAACACCAGATTTTTTTAAAATGAATCTAAAATCATGTGCTGATAGAAAGGAAGATGAACCCACTGATTACATTGAATCACAATGAGAACTGTATTGCAAATTCTGAACAGGAAGAAATATATATATTGAGAATGCTGGAAGAAGTTAAAATGTGTCTTTCAAATCTTTACTTCTTAAAATGAAAGTAGTGTTACGGAATAAGACGTTGAGTAACATATCTGTAGAGTGTATCTTACTATCAGCTTCTTTCCTAGCAGACATCTGCAGATACATAGAAGAAATGTCTTGTTATGTTGCTAACCAGGCTCCCAGACCAAATCTTAAGTAGAAAGTGGACCATCTCATAATCTTCTCTTTCTTCATTCTGAATTTGATTTCAACAAACATACTCTATTCATGGCCACTTGGGCAATACCTCAGTTACACTGTTAAGAAAATATATGCATTCAGTCCACTTTGATGTGGTAATTCTCTGATTGAGATCTTGTCACTGTATTATGTCCAGAACCTTATGCAATGTTTTCTTGTGTGTTTGTGTGTGTGTAGTTATGCAGCTTCCATTGTAAAGGAAGGAAATACATTTTCAAAGAAAAATCTTGAGAACTTGCATTAAATCAAAATATCGCTCTCGTTTAACAGATATTGTTTTAAATCTATGTACAGGTTATATCCAATCCTTTAGTTACCCTTTGGGGTGTTTGTTGTATTTTCTTACCAAGAAAAGTCTCTACATCTGGAACTTCCCCCAACCCTAGTAACAGTTCATTTAAGACATCATTTTGGTCTGGAGCAATGGCATCCTGATGTTCTAACAACAGCTGCAAATGAGATTATACTTGTTAAAACTACTGGAACAAATTTGATGTTTCCATATGCTAATAAATATTTAAATACATAACAGAACCAAAATGATAATAATATAAATGGAAATAATTACAAAACCAAAAGTGATCATAAAAAAGCATTTCAGGAGACATGGTAGAAGTAAATTTTTTTTCAATTAAATACAAATTATCAACCTTGAGAGAAACATTAATTTATAAACAGAATGACCGTCCAAATTGATTTCCTCTAATTAGCTTACCTACAATCAGTAATTTACTTATAGTGTAAGAAATAAGGAATGCTATGATAATAAATAACTTCCATAAAATAATCATCATTATTTAACATTTCTCAAATTGTTATTTAAGCATGGATACACTCTGAATATCATAATATTATAATTTTACAAAATCTAGTTGTCCTAAACTTAAATTATCTGCTTATGGTATTAAACTCAGAACTATGAAGATAAAATCTGAATAGTTCTAATCTTTCAGGAGGTTTTAGGAAGTTATTAAATTATATCACATTTTTATGTTGCAAACAGGAAAAAACTAAGACAACTGGAAACATTTTATAGAGGAGTAAAAGGGAGATCTGAAATTAAATTTTAGATGTTCATTGCACCACTGCAGTACCATTTTTCTCTTATTTGGGTTGTCCATTATATTTTTCTTGTAATATTTAAATAAGGCATGGTTATGATGGTTATATATGGAATCCTTTGTGTTCTCTTTCATTATTTATTTATACATATATAACAGGTCTTGTTTAAAACTAATATTCTGAGGAAGTATAAAAAAAGAGATTAAAAGTCTTCTATCCAACTGTAATTCCTTTCCAATCTTTATGAAATGGTGTTGAGGTAATTCCATTAGGAGAATGAGCGCATACAGAAAGACGTATAGAGAGTAATGTTTGAATAATACACACACAGCATACAGATACACTGTACAATAAATGTACGTTTTTACTTCCAGAAACATTAAAGCAAAGTTCAAACAAGCAGTCCAACGTCATTCACAGGTAAAATCAGTCAGTTTTGATCCAAGGATAATCCAATAACAAAGTCCAGTGTCAAAAACAGTCCAGTAACAGACTTACATCAAATCCAGGAATATCAGTCAATTAGGAAGAACGGCAAAACTCTCCAACAGAAAGAAAAACAGAGGCTCACTTCACTGAGACTCTTCTGAGACTAAGACTAAAAACTAAACAACCCAGGTTTCTGGCTGCATCTTATGGCCGTTTGAGTAACCACACCCAATTGTAGTTTTTAGCATGCTCTTAAAGAGACAGTATTAAAATGTCTATCCTGGTTTATATATTTCCATCCCAAATAGCTGTTAGGTTACTTATATTCCTAACAAATGGATTATACAAAAATTTAAAAATATAAACAGGTGCCTTTCAATTTTTACTAAGAATTCCTACCTTTTCTCCCAACAATTGTTATATGCCCTAATTGTTTTTGTTAACATTAAGAAAAAGGAAAGTAACACAATTTACTTTCTCTTTTTGAAAATCTATTAAATACTCTTGAACATTTCCTAACTTTAAAAACCCTACAGAAATGATTTCTTATTAATGTCTCCAAGTATTTGCTCAAATCTTCAGGTTATCCCAGGAATCTAATTCCAACAGGAAGAAAATATTCGGTCTCTATTATTAAATTATACATTTTACATTTCAGCTCCACAGTGCCCAAAACTTACAACTTTTTTTTGTATGCACTTACTGAATGTGTGTTGATAATTTCTTCAATAGATATATATATTACTGGCTTACTAAGAGTCACCATATCAGAATATTCATCAATATTGAATTTTTCTTCAGGTTCAGGAACCACACATGCTGCTTGAAAAAAATTCCTAAGGTGGAAAAAGGATAGAATTTCAGAATACATATGTATGCCATCACTATCCAATTGCTTAAATCTAAGGTAAGACAGTTGTCTAACTCTATATGGAGAAAAAGGATTTTAAAATACATCTTCTCCTTAGCATTAACTTAAAAGAGTCAATAGTAGTTTAATTAACTGCATCTATATTCAGGCTCATGGAAAAGCCAGAAAAAGATGGGCTGCTTCAATGATAAGCAGAGAAATGCTCATGCAAGGTCTGAATCATTCCTGAGAAAATTCTGATGCAGGCTCAGCCTTAAGAATGCAGAATCTGAATGTTGCATGTTAAGAAAATGAAATGTAATAAAAAGAAATGAATATTAAGAAAAGTTTTATTTTCTTTAGCAGGAAGTTAAAACCATCAAATGATGTGTACAAGAGATCCTTTCAACCCATGCTTTGTAATACAAACCTGAATTTCTCATATGTTTCAGAGAGATAACTATTCATTGATGAGAGATGAGCATTTTCCCCTTCAAAGAGATTATTTGATGCAGCATGTTGAAGGACTTTGGCTACACAACCTAAATTTCTCCTCTGATCAGAATGTATCTGCCCTCCAGCTGTCATGTCAATGATGTCAAAACCATCAGGTGCAACAATAGCTGGATTCATGAATCGATAGTATAGGAGATTTCCAACTATCTATTGGGAAAAGACACTTTTAGATAGCTCTACTTGGCATATTCATTCACAAATTTAACCCTACTTCTTAAACAATTTGTTATACTTGGAGACGGAAAATCAGAGATAAAATCCAATAGCTTTGGATCAAACCTATGATGTTCATCACTACATCACTTATCTGAAGATATAACTAATACCTATGTCTAGTATAACACTTAAAATGACTTATTATAATATTTACAATTAATTGTATGATATTTATCAGGATACTTAGGCAAAGTAAACATTCTCAACATTTTCAGCAATTATTGATATTTATATAAGAATGAAGATGTACCTAAAGAAGAAAATGAACTCTTTCCCCCCAATAATTACATGCAAGAAGGGAGACTTATAAACATTTTATAAACACTTTGTTTATGACATTGCATGTGAATGGGTAAGAGGTACTAATGAATGCAGATATTCTACAGAAAATCATAGATCCTTTGAACATCAGTTGAATAAGAAGAACCATTGGGTGAATTTTAACTCTTTTTGCAATGCCAAAAGCATTTTTCTGTCTTTTCTTCTTTTCCCCTTAATTTATACCACTTCCTTCTTTTTTCCATCCAGTTCCTTTCCTTTTTTGGTGCAGCTATTTTTTCCTTTTCCTCTTTTCTTAATCCTGTTGTTTCTTTCCTTCTTAAATCCTGGCGATATATCCACACATGCTATCTACCACTCAAACATTTATGGGGGATGAATCTTCAAGATTGGCTGCAGCTGGAATTGGCAATGAAAACTGATAAGACGAAAAACTAGGCATGAGGTTTTTTGTCTTTATGCTGGGAAGAGCAGAGGAGACTGTTTTAAATTCAGTGTCATCTTCCTTTTCAATAAAAACTGTTTCATAATGATAAATAAGTATTTTAAACAGATGCATTGATTGTTGCATTTTGTCAAAATAGTCACATGTAAATAAAATACTTCCCTCCAAATTAATGGAGGTGTGATCAGTCTTTCTGATTTTATGTAAAAGCCTTGCCTTTCCAAACTCTTATAAAAATGGACTGTAAAGTTTAGTAAAGGCCCTGTCCCACTGCACTTACGAATGCAAAGAGGATGTAAAATGTTAAAAAAAGCTTGCCATCCGTTGGAAAACGCTATGCATCCATTGTTGTACTGCCCATTGCATACGTTTTTCATACGCTCTATCCGTCGAGCATCCGCCCACTGGATGTATGTTTGGATGTATGTTAAGTCATAGCCTTGGTAGGCGAGGGGCTGTTTTTTAAAGCCGTGGAAGGGCTGTGACATCGCTTCGCTGGGGTGGAGGAAGGGCAGACCTGGACTGGGTAGGAGGCAGCTTGCAGCTGGGCCTTGAGGGTTGTGCAGAAGTGCTGTGGATCTTCTGCTTCATCACCGTGGTACTGGGCCTCGGCAGTCCTCAGGGTTGGCTCAGAACGTAGGTGATGAAGGGCCTATCAGGTCCGAGGATGGGTATGTCCGCTGGTGGACCACTGAGAGAGAAGTTCTGTGCTGGTCTTCATTGTGTCCTGATCTCCAACAGACACGTTGTGGTCGCTGGCCCTCCAGTCTGCCTTCTTTGCTGCAATCCTCTGGAGATGGGGTATGGGGGTGGATTGGGCTCCTGGTGGCTGCTGCTTCTTCTCCATTTGTGACAAGCAAGGGGCATCCATCCCTCCACGGGATCCTGCCAAGCTCTGCTGGCATGGGGAGTGGCAGCTGTCAGGGGGGTCTCTGCCGTGGAGGCCCTCTGAAGACCCTGCCTGGATAGGGTAAGCTGGTCCTGGCTTGGAAAGAGGACTGGCTGTCTGAGGGAGAGGGGTCTCTAGAGGGGCTGCTCCTTGGTGCGGATCTCACCGACTCAGGAGAAACTGAACTTGGCCATGCCGTACATCTCCGAGTCAGGTGAGCTTGACAGCTGCCTGCCGGATTTTTCTTGAGGTGTAGCTTGCCATAAGCCAGGTGTGCAGTGCTTCCACCATCCAAGGAGTACTTCTGCAGTGTACCTTAGCTCTCTGCCTTGTCTTTCCAAGCTGCCTGCTTCTTCTTGTGTCACAATAAGAGTCTGTGGCCCTTTCTCCAGAGGTACTCATTCTCCCCAAGCATTCAGCGGACCGTCATCCTCATGCTCCTCGGAAGGTGTACTGTTTCCTCTCTCTCCTTCCTGCCTCCCTTACCTCTTCCATCCTCTGGCGGGCTTGAAGGCAGCAATAGGCCTTTTCAGGGGTCTTGAGCAGCAGGCGCCTTCAGCAGTAGGGCTTTGAAGGGCCTTGGGGCTGGTCACCACAGCAGCAGGCAGCTCCAGAGTCAGTGCAGGGGTGGGATGCTGGTTCTGGCCTTACTTGCCAGGGCTGAACGAGTAGGCACGGGGCTTCCCTCTTCTTTGCCTGGACTGACAGAACCATGGTGTTCCTCGCTAGAATGTATGTGCAGCATGTTTTCCCTTGTATGGCTGACTTGCATGCGTGCTGCACTTCCCTTGATATCTGCGGAGCTGGACGTAATTCATTCTCCCCACGCGCAGTGAATGCTTGATCCGATATTCTCCGCGCGGCACCCTTTGTTTCCTATTTAGCGTCGTGATGTGTATCCGCTTCATCCGCTACGCATCGCCCGCTTTCCGCTAATGTGTCCGCTTGGAAATTCTCGTCACCGGAACCCTTCGATGTGTCATCCGCTTGCCATCCGTGTCATCCGCCTAGGCTTCCTATGAACAATCCATTTTAACATCGCCCTTCTTACATACTAACCAGGTCCGTTCTTTCCGTTCTTTACCGTTCTGTTTATGCAAAATTTTCACGCACTTTGGGCGGCGGATGAAATGGATGGAGGCCACCCCGGATAATTTTGCTCGTCCGCTGTGTCTTTTAATGCATATGTTTTTTTGCGTCGTTGGCCGTGGGACTGGGCCTTAATGAATACATACTCAGTGACTTTCATCCCCCACCCCTCATATTCACACTAAAAAATTAATAGATATGCTGTCTTTGGCAAAATAGTCCAGCTGGCATTGGGGTGGGGGGGCATGAGAGTGTCCAAATTAAATATCCTTCCATTTTTCTCTTTCTCTTTTCTTACCTTCTAACACTGCTTAAATGACGCATAATGCTGAGTAATAGTAAAGTTTTGGAAACCAAGAAATACCACTTCCTATTCAAAAATATCTTCACTATCAATAAAAATTTAGAGCAGAAAATGAACTTTTTATCTTGTTTAATCATCACATTAGAGATTGCCTGTAAGAAGAGAGCCAGTTTGATGTACTGTTATACTGCATATAAGCACACCTTTAAATAAACTGCCCAAAATGAGGATTTTTTGAAAAAACTCGCATATAAGCCGACCCCAAGATACCATGGTGAACGTTTTTTTTTTTCACCCCAAATTTTGGGGTCGGCTTATAGCGCCGAATAAATCTGGCTGCCCGACTTCGCGGCGATATGAAAGCCAAGACTTCATCGGCCTTTCGGCAATGAGAGCCAAGACTCTCGCCTTCGCGGGACAGCGGCTTCGCGCAATGAGAGCCAGACTCTCATCGCGCGAAGCCGCTGCCCCACGAAGACGATGAGAGTCTTGGCTCTCATCACGCGAAGTCGGCAGCCAGATTTATTCATGTTATAGTATAAGCCGACCCCCAAATTTGGGGGAAAAAAAAAAGCGTTCTAAAGTCGGCTTATATGCGAGTATATACGGTAGTGATTAAACATTAGACTAGAAACTGGAGACTGGGAGGCAATGGCAAACCCCTTCCCCCAAAAAACCTTGCCAAGAAAAGTGCAGGAACTAGTCAATACTGACTCAAAGGCACCAAAGAAAAAAAAACAACAAAACAAAAAGAGCAACAAAAGCTCCAGTTGAATGATTAGAGAACTGAGATTGGATCTTGAATCATATGAAGAGCTAGAGTTGCATTCAAGTTATCCCCCCTCCAGAACTCATAGAAACTATAAAGTCCTCTTCTCTTTTGAACCCTTCACACATTCAGGCAAATGCCTAACTCCTGTTGTGAAGCAGGTACTTTGCATTGCCTATTGCTTCAGCTTTCTAAGCTGGATAAAATATCACACTGCCACTTTCATTCAAGACAAATGCAAGAAATTAATTTGTTCCAACATTACTGTAATTAGGTTAATAAATTGTTTTAAAGATTTATAGCTAAAGAATATGGCTTTTATTTAAAGACTACTAAATCCTGCACCAAATCTCCCTTTATTCACAACTGATAAAAATTGACAGGCATTTCCTGCCATTTTGAGGGAGGACACAAATATGTCCAGTACTGTAGGTCTAAAACAGTTTTAATGTTCCTGAAAAAAGAATAAATACTCTCATGCAAAAAAAATGTAATTATTATTGGTAACTGATTACATTTACTTATATTCTGTAATATATTTATTACATAATATATTCTGTAATACATTTTTGTCCCAGTTCTCCCAAGTTACACTGTACCCAATACAAATAAATACATAAATCCCCTCTCGTATATTTAGAAAGTACAATGAAGCTGTTGAATCACCCTCGCAAATCTACCTTTAACAGCTCATCTTCTGTTGCATCTGGGAATTTTTCATGAAGTGAGTTCTTCAGAACTTTGGATATATATCTCAATCCATAACTACAGGCAAAAACAGATGAAAAAGGAAACAAGTGGAAACTTGGGATGAAAAACAATATATTTAAGTCAATCAAAAAAGAAAAACAAAACATTGCATTTAAATATTTTAGAAATAAACAAAATAGGATGATATATCCAAAAAGTAAAAAATAAAATACATTATGAATGTTTTTTCAAATCTAAAGAATGGGATTGGTAATAGAAATGTAAATACTTCCCTCTGCTGGTAAAATATCATCATAAATTAAAACAACTAAGGAATTACAAAATACGTTTGCCTTTTATTTTAGAGTTCCACCAACTTCCTCAGAGTTTCCCGCACTTACGGCATTAAGTTCAGAGATGAGAATATGGAGGCAAGGACTTTATCAGTTACTGCTCTGAGACTCTGAATTGAGGATTCTAGTCGATTCATTACTTCAGGATGTGCCAAGGCTTGTTCTGTTGTTACATCATAGGGTAATTTGCTACAAAAAGAGAGAAGAAAATGATAATCTACAGAACACAGAAGAATTAATATTTTATTGAACATTTTAAAAAATTACACTTCAGCTATTTTATGTATTACTGAATTTGCTAAATTGATTATAATTATTTATTTTGATTTGTCAATCGCTTACAAGATAATAGGTATAAGTATAAACATGAGTAAGAATGAAATTATTGTATTTTTAAAGTCTCTTTGGGGCAGAAGGGCCTCAATCAGCAGAAACAGAGAAGCTTTCAAGTATAGCAAAGATGAAGTTCCACATTTTGAAAAATGTGAAAAAAAGTTGAAAAACCCCAAATAGACTTCCTAAGCATTTACTGCAGTGTTTCTCAACTTCGGCAGCTTGAAGATGGGTGGACTTCAATTCCCAGCCAAGGTGGTAGGGGAATTCTGGGATTTGAAGTCAACCTATCTTCAAGCTGCCGAAGTTAGGAAACACTGATTTACTGTTTTTTAATATAATCTTCCCCGCTCTAGGGTTCTTCAAATATATTGGAATTCCATTCACATAATTTCAGTTATTATGAGTAACCAATATTTTTTTCTGTCCTGTTTGTCATCTATTCTGTCAAAATCCTCCTCTTTCACCCCAGATTTTGCAACAGCACCTACAGATACTGAAAAATCAGAATCAGTTTTATCCTTTTGTTGCATACTGACCTGGCCTCTCCAGTTTGCATTTCCAGCTGATTTACCCATGCTTTGTACACTTCCACGGGACTTGTATTGATGACTAGGGATTTGTCATCCATTATGTCCTTTACCACTGATGACAATAGCTGACGCAATGTATTCTGCCCTCGTGCACCTCGATTGAAGCTAACCACCATCTTTATGACAGTAGGATTTCCTGTGACAATGTCCTGAATCTGATCTACTTTAGAACTGCAGTATAAAAAATTAGCAACATTTATACTTTGACTTCAGACATCAAAACTGCATTTTTGGTACTGTAGTGAGTTTTTTTTTTATGAATCACATTTTAGCAAAATTATTCTATTTTTATTTGAAATATAAATGTAGATCTACTAAAGTAACTCACATCATTTCCGCTGAAGCTTACATCCTGATTTTTAAAACTGCTTTAGTGTGATGCAAGCCTCCTATGTTGAGTAATGAGAAACAGCTTCCTACTTTCCCATTATATGAAAAACCCATTATATTCCCTACACAAGTTTAAAGCATAGTTTTTCTCTATTGTGCCTGTCAAACAAATATTAAAAAGTGAAGGAAGCCAAAATGCATACTTTATTTCTTCTTCTAGAGCCGTTTTAAACAACTTCAGAAGTAAGTATTCTTCTCGTTGATTAGAAGCATAATTGTATAGTGTGAAGATAACTGTATCCATAAATTTAGTGGATTTGTTCTGGGGCATCTGGAAGATGAGCTTTGCCAAATAAGTTGGATTAGTCTGTGTAAAGAGTATTAGAGTTAATAGAATGAAATATCCACATGTATTTTTCAATTATTGAAAATTCTCTTGCAAAAGTGTTACCATTAGATTAGAAATCAAAATTAATTACATTATTGACATAAAATTGTGTTAAACTAATGCAGCACTTGAGCAGTCTTTTCACTTTGTGTTAGTCCTCGACATACAACCATTTATCTTATAATCATTACACCTTATAATCAGGGGACAAATATTTATTTAATTTATATCCCACCTTTATTTTTACAAATAACTCAAGGTAACAATCATATCAATCGCACCTCCCTCTGCCTGTTTTCTCCGCAACAACCCTGAACTAAGTTGGACTGAACATGACAAGGTCAAAGTCATCCACTGGCTTTCATGGCTAGAGCGTGACTTGAATTCACAACCTCTTCCTTTCTAGCTGGTGCTTTAAACACTAGACCAGTGATAGCAAACCTATTTGTTGTGATGTGCCGAAAGCATCTGTGTGCTGGCATCAACAATGCAATGTACCCTGCCCCCCGTGCATGCGCATGGAACACCCCCCTTACCTCCACTGTGCATCCGCGTGCCTCCCAGCTGATTTTTGGCCCATTTGAGACCTTTTTTAGCCTCCCAGAGGATCGAGGAAAGCTTCTGCAGCCTTTGGAGGCCAAAAAACAGGCCTTTTGTCACTTCTGGAAGGCCCATTTTTCGGCCTTCCCGAGGCTGCAGAGGCTTTCCTTGAGCCTCTGGGAGGCCGTAAAAGGCCTCAAACTTATCTGCGCAGTGCAGGTAAGTTTGGCTGGGGCTCGCATACCCGCACAGATGGCTCTGTGTGCCACCTCTGGCACTCTTGCCATAGGTTCACCATCATGGCACTAGAACAAACCAGATTATGACTACTTCCCAAAGTTATGGTCATTGTAGCACTCCTCATGTGATTAAAATTCAAGCATTTGCCAAACCACCTGCCTATCTCCATTTTGGCCCCTGCACTCCACAGCCCCTGCTGCCTGAGTTGCCCTTTATAATTTTTCTGCTCTTGCTGGCCCTTTGGTGAGGCATCTGCTGGCCCCACAAAGCTTTTTTTCCAAGGTTGTGCATGATGGTTGGGGATAATTGAAGGGGAGAGCTGAAGGGGAGACAATTCCTTACATTAGAAGTACTGAGGCTTGGGTCTGGGAGAGATCAAATCTGCAATGCCTTGAATTGTGGTGTATCCTTGGCTAAGGACTGGTAGAAGTCACTTAACAATGGCAATGGGGAGTTCAGGGATTGCTGTCATCAATCTCTCTTCCTCTCTCTGTATCTCTCTCCCCCTCTCTGTATCTCTCTCCCCCTCTCTTCCCCTCCCTCTCTCTGTATCTCTCTCCCCCTCTCTGTATCTCTCTCCCCATCTCCCTATCTGTCTCCTCCTTTGTATCTGTCTCTCCCTTCTCTCTGTATCTCTCTCCCCCTCTTCCCCTTTCTCTCTGTATCTCTCTCCCTTCTCTCTGTATCTCTCTCCCACTTTCTTCCCCTCTCTCTGTATCTCTCTCCCCCTCTCTGTATCTCTACCCCTCTTTTCCCCTCTCTCTGTATCTCTCTACCCCTCTCCTCTTTCTCCCCCTCTCCCTCCTCAATCTCTGTGTCTCTGTCCCTCTTCCTATCTTCCCCTCCGTGTGTATCACTCTGTGTGTATATCACTGTGTGTGTGTCTCTCCCTCCCTCTCTCCCTCTCTTCCTTTTATTTTTTCTTTCTGGAAATCCAATTGCCAGCCATGGCAGAGACTTCCCTTTGGGCAACCTTCCTTCTCCCCATCCTTCTGCTGTGGTCAGACTGGGAGGGTGTGCATGTGCAGAGAGACCAAGTGAGCACCAAAGCGCAGCAAAGCGTGTGGGGCAAGGGGGCACTTGCTTGAGAGTATTAACAGGACGCGGCTTCTCTCCTACGACCAGCGACCCTCCTCTGGAGACCCTCCTCTTGGTTACTCATTTTATTTCTTCTTTTTTGAAATGAATGAATGAATGAATGAATGAATGAATGAATGAATGAGGAATGAATGATCCCATTCCCACCCTGCCTGCCCTCATATTAGCGAGGCTGACATTGGTTGAATGTCCAGCATCAACAAGGGCCTGGAGGTACGCCCAGCACCAACAAGCAGCAAGAGTGAGTTGCTGGAGAATCAGCCCTGGCCACTTCTCCATCCCCTACCCCTACCGAAACCATTATCTTCTAAGGCCAGGTGAGGGAGGAAAATAGGCCAGACCAGCCAGTGATGGGACAGGAAGCCACAGCAGAGGGTCCAAAGAGCCACATGTGGCTCGGAGCCACGGGTTGCTGACACCCAGGCATTTACCATGCATTTAATAGTACTCCCATCTGTCAGATTTATGAAAGGATTGCAAGTAGCAATGGAGCCTGAGTTTATGCACCTCTAAATTGCACATGATTCAGATATAACGTACTGTTTTTTACTGGAGAAAAAAGAATGCAGCCTTCACAATATGTTTGTAATAGGTCATATTTCAATTCTGGATTGATTCTAAAAGCTGCAAGTAAAAGGGAACTATGTCTATACATAGCTGTGTAAGTGAATGTGTGTGCATGTGTATTTGAAAATACAAGAATGAGCAGTCTTCAGCACAAGAAAAAAAGAGAAGATGAAACATGTATGAAACAGTTCTATTAAAACAAAATTTGATTTGCACTGTGTGTGTATGTATGTGTGTGTATGTTTTTAGAGGATTAAACAGTTGGATTACATTATAATGAGGTTTGTTCAAATTGATTTGAATTAGTTTGGCTTCAAAAACTGCTACTGCCATAGCCAATAAAAAGGACATCTATGATCCTGTGCATTATAAATCATCAGTCACTGATTGCGTACCTGAAGAAGATAAAACAAGTGTTGATAGGCTTCCAGTTTTTTCCTCCTCTCTTTGCTCAAGCCTTTGATGCCTTGCTTTTCTCCAGTTACCATATCTTGCAGCTGGTTTTTGCTTTTTTTGTTCAGCTTCTTGCTATGTGACACAACATCCTGAAAAATGAAAGTCATGCCAACACTTCCAATGTTATTATTTCGTGGAAATTAAAGTTTGCTATTACGATCAAATTCATTTCAATTTAGCATTTTGAGAAAAGTTCACAGTATGGCTATGAGTATCTAATCAATTACAAAAATAAAACCACGATGACAAAAATTTATCTGAAAAATTTACCTGAAAAAGAAGAATTTCAGTGCTAAGACAACTAGAGCATGGCTTGACTCTGAGCCCCAGCAACAGAAATATACTTTTTTGTTCTGTCTCGCCTTTCCTCTTTCCCAAAAGATGAAAGAGTACAAACTCACACAAACACAGGCAGGCAAGCAGCTGGGCTCGGACTTCAACGAGTTAATTCTTTGGAACTGATAATATTCTTGGGCTTCCACATGTCCTGCCTGCAAGTCCCGAACTGATAACAGCAATAAAGTTTTACTCAGAAAATCACAGAGGCAGTCCCAAAAATAATCATTCAATGAGAAATCTGAAAGTAAAGGTTAAACTTTGTTGTCCGTACAAAGTTTCGGAGAAAACACACGCACTTTTATCCCCTGTGGAGTGTGGCTCAATGATCAGCTCGCTCTCTGACCCTCCATGCCTCCATATACGTTGGCTGCTCACGTTCTCCCCTACCGATGCTGCTTAGGATCGGGCATACGACTCTTCTCTTTACTCCCCTGTCAGGGCTTTTGCTGCGATATGCCTTCCTCCTGATTAATCTCAGGCTGTTATCTTTCGTTGTCTGATGGAAACTGAGGCATTGATCAGGGGAGGAAAAGTCCTGGGGGAAGGCAATTCACATTTCCTCTTCCTCATCTTGCCAGGTCCTCTCTTGCTGACAGCATAGGCCTCGGGAATCGGGGCCATCAACAGCTAGTCCCCCATTGCAGGAGCCTTCCCCTGAGTCTGACGTCAGATGTTGGTTCGCAGAGGGGAAATGGTCCATAGGAACAATCCGTATAAGGTCGCGGGGCGTGATCATTGGGAAGCCCATCCACCCAGGAGACGGGCCTCTGGCTCCATCCCTCTGCCTTCCAATCAATACGGACGCGCCCTTTCAGCCAGGGGGAATCCCTAATGCTGGCCATCCTTGCCTTTTTACTGTGCCATCTTCACTGGGCAAGGTGGTCGGATCAACAAGCTGTGGGACATCGGCAAGATAACACGAAGGGATATCAGGGACCAAAAGGGAACAGTGGAAGACTGGATGAATTTGCATGGAGTGCGGTAAAAGAGTCAGTCCAATAGGCTACGGGGTATGACTCGCCCTCATGGGAAACTGGGCCAATGAACCCGATGAAATGCCGCTTCTTTATCGAGGGATCGTCCTGAAGATGTTTTTTGGTGGATAACCACACACGGTCCCTACAGTCAGTGGAGGCATTGCCCATACCAACAGAGGATGCTGCGAACGCTTGTAATCTCCTTGGCCTATATCATTGCTGCTGAATAACTAATGGAACTGAGTGAAGTTCTAGAAAGAGAATTCCTGGGTCTTGTTTAACAGGGGGGGGAATTCTAATAGTTATCAAAGGGAAGAAACATGCGGATAGTACCTACCACATTAGCATAAAAATGGTGTTCCATTGAGTGGCCGGTGTATCTGGGAATTGTTGAATGAAATTCCGCCAGAGGGAGATAATGCAAGCCCAGTTGTTCTGCCGTGGTTTACAAAACATGCAAGTATGCTCAGAATAACCAATGACGCTTCTCTGTCCGCCGCCATCAGTCTCTGCTGGTTGCGCGACAACAAGCACACCTGCAACCTGTAACAACGGTCATAGGCTTTTCCACTCGGTCAGAAATACCCTGTCTGGCAGACCATGGAGACTGAAAACATGCCTGCAAGAACAACAAACAGTTGTACGAGCCATGTGGCAATTTACGACACAGAATGAAGGGGCCATTTTTGCAACATGTCAACCACCACCAGCACAGTTGTACATCCAGGGACGGGGGCGGTAAATGATCAAGAAGTCCAATGGAAATTGCTCCCATGGTCTTTCTGGAGTCGGCAGCAGGTTGGAGGAGACCAGGAGGTGCACCCCGTCGCCGGTTTTCGCTTGCTGCACGGTACAGACAGGATGAGTGACATAGGTGTGGACATCATCGCCTACTCAAGGCCATCAAAAAGTTGTTACATAGATGGAGGTTTAAAAAAACCCAAAATGGCCCCTGCAGGGTTGTCGTGATCAACTGGTCATAAATAAGGGCTTGAAGTAGCCCCGTGGGTACATACAACCGCCCTCTGATGCTTGAGTAAAGCCCCCTCCAATGGGGATTCGGCTCCAACCTCCCCCATGTCTCTGCTGTGACCAAGCGTCTAGGTGCTGTGCATCTGCACCTGAAGTCGCAAGTTCCAGTTACTGACTGCGGCCCCAGGATTTTCGGCTGGCAGTACATCTGCGGAGGAAGGGGGTCCTTGGGGCACAAGGTACTCAGGTTGGTGGGACAGTTGGCATCTGCCTCCGATTGTACCGACTGGGGTATAGGTCACAGAAAGTTGAAAACTGGGCAAAAATCACACGACAAACCGGATCTGCCACTGGTTCAACTTTCTCGATGTTGACTAAGTGTTCTAATTTCTGAATGGTCTGTCCGACTCACTTGTGTCGGCACCCTCAAGATGATGTCGCCAAGCCTCAAAACACAGCCTTTATAAGCCAGTATACACCTTTTTCCCATATGGTGTATGGTTGCATTGGAAGGAGTGAGTTTCTGAGAATAATTAAGTTGCAGGGAAAAGAAGTGGTGCTATTACACGGGCTTGCAACAACACCACTCAAGTAGCCACGATTGGACCGCCATCCGTCCTCCACCACAAAAGGATGATGCGGATCAGGATCCTCAGTATCGGGTTCCTCGATAGGCATTCTTTGAAGGGCCTCAAAAGCCTGTTGCTGCGGGAAGGCCCACACTGGAACGGGACCTTTCTGTTTGAAGGAGCTGGGTTTATTGGACCTGTCAGCTTGGCAAAACGGGATGAAGGTCGGTCAATAATTAGCGACACCCCAACGGGCGTTGAATGTCCTCACGCCACGAGGGGATTCCACAACTACATAAGGCCCTCCACCTTGCAACACGGGTCATGGCAATACCTTCAGGAGAGAGATGATAGTGCCCCAGAACTCTATGAAGTAGAAAGAAGAGACATTTTTTCCAGCTATCGCATAAAGTTTGGTGCCTCGCCAGAAGGCAATTGCAAGACAATGAACTGTGTTTGAAGGAGTGTCCATGGACCTGGAATACGATCGAATATTGTTCGGTACATCTACCAGACAAACCAATCTAACATATCCTGGAACACATCATTATCAGGTGCTGGGAAGACTCGCGGGGCCGTGGGTCAACCAACAACGGCATCACAGTGTACTCAAAACGGCTGTATCGGTGCCAAATGCTGTCTTCTTTGTCCCATCTCGCTTCTGCACCAGGTTGCTAGGCCTCCAAAGATCGTGAACGATTGGTGAAGATAGTGGCTTCCCTCAACCTCTTCAACAAACTCCGGAAATGAACGGCAAAGGGTAGCTTAATTGCCGCACCATGATGGCTTTTTTCGTCGATGGTAATCAGCACAAACGTAACGTCTCCACTCTTCTTCCTGACAAAGAGGAGTGGGGCTGAGAGAGGGAGACGAAGGCCGGATTGAACCCTCAGGGGGCCCAAGTTTTTGTCCAAAAAAGGCTCCGTATGTGTCGGCTAGCTCAGGCTCGGACGCATAGAGTATAAATGTCCCTTTGCAGTGGTAACACTATTGGGCAAGAAGGCCTGGACAAATCACAGGGCCGATGGCGAGGAGGTAACCGGTCATCTCCTTCTCACTGAACACATCCTGTGAAGTTCTGTCCAGTTCAGAGAGGTATGGAGACAGCAGAGGTGGTGATGTCCTGCACCAGCACAGGTGTGGCCGGAAGTGGTCCCATCGCATTGCAGACTCGGAAAAAGAATGGCATTCACCGCGACCATCGCCACCCGAGAGAATTCATGAATGCCCTAGAGCAAATCAGCCTGAGGATGAATGGGAAATTGAGGGTCCGCTGTAACTAACCAAGTGGGATCGCCTCACTCATGTTCTCCTCCAATGATTAGGCTGGCACAAGGCTGGGTGGCCGAATATTAATGGGATCCCTGCCAATAAGCTTTCCATCAGACATAGTACTCAACCCTCATCAAGAGGTTCCCACTGGAACCGAAGGGGACATCCAACATGGGCACAAAGTTAGTACCAATCGGCCCAAGTTCACCCAGCACATTCTGCTGGAATGCCCTTCCGACTGGTTTAGCCAAGAAACCAAGTGCCAAAATCAGATGGAGTCCAATGCTGGAATTTTGACTTCAGAGGGGCCCAAGATCCAACTCGCATAACTCATTCCAGCGTGGGTGTTTGATACGGGCCGGCCTAAGGGTTTCCCCAGGTCGAGCCTGCCACGTTTCCCGACTGATCATGCCGAGATTGAGGCACAGGCTTGAAGTGCCCCACTTCACCCCACTTAGAGGAACACAGAAATAGCGAAATGTCCTGCCCCCAACAATACAAGCGACAACCGTTGGTGTTCCATGTTATGGCTCCTGGGCCATCAAGGCAGAGGTCTGACACTCTAATCCATTGGTTCCT